>LYUA01002726.1:2725-13062 GCA_002093875.1 Calopteryx splendens
CATCCCCGCACACACCCACCCTCTTTTCTGAGGTCCCCTTCTCTCCCCGAATGATATTTCCATCTCCCGCGGTAAAAATCCTACTCAGTGGGCGTTAAAAAAAATGCGTGCTCGGCAAGAAATATATATCCTATGGTGGAACTGCTTCATGCAACTTGGTTCCGCGGAAAACATTTGAGAATAATCGACCCTGCGCGGGCTTAAGCTAATGGCTTGAATTTTATTCTGGAAAAATAATTTTCAGCATTTTACCTAAGTCATAATATACCAACTTGTGTCTCGCCCGCGTTTTACCGGAGGAATGTGGATAATAACGCTAGAATTGAAATTGAATTGGTTTTTGGGGATAATAAATCTTAGAATAATACAGAAGATTCGACAGAACCACTTTTTTTACTTTATATTTGTTGGAAATTTACCAAATTTCTGTCATTTAATGCGAATTCTAGAAATGCTAAGTGAAAAATTCTACTTATTATTGTATATCTAGTAAATTACTACTAATTATACTTAGACTTATAATTATTAGACTACTAATTATACTTATAATTATACAATCACTGTTGTAGGCTATTGTGCAAAATATCTGTAGGTACTGTGCGGTAAAAAAATAAAACTGCAGCAAATTTTCACTTTATCGGCTCCATACCCAGGAGAACTTTATTTTAAATAAAAGTTAACATGTAGTTGACCTTCCTCCATTAAATCTAATTTATGTATTTCATATTTTATAATAAATCAGCATAACTAACTTTCTGTATAATATTTCATGCTTGACTGAGAAAACGTGACTTAGAAAGGAAATAAATATTTTCAGCTAATCAGCCATAGCCGCACGAGTTCTCAGTTGTAATCATTTTCTTGACGGGCTCAAAATTTAGCACGATTAGGTACGTGCTATGGCACCACTTTTATTAAAAAAATTGATGCTACTACGTATTCTCAAACAATTTTACCGTTACGTCTCACTGAGTGCATGGATGGAGATTACGTAATTAAATTTTCCGCTCTATCCTCTGTCAATGGCAGTTAACCTTTTGAAAAATTTCACCTGAGAAGGTATCAATTATCACAGCAAAAAGTTGAAAAGTTAATTTTGAATGCCAAAACTTAAAAATCCCTGAAAACCAACTGAATGGGGAAAATGAATTTGTACTTACTCAAAATTGCTCACTTTATGAGAAAATTGGCGTAATATTCCACCTGGATCGCACGCACTATTCCATTTGAATACAATACTCTACCTACTGCATCATGCGCCCTTTGGTTGAAGACCTTTATTAGAATAATGTACATTTAGGCACGTAGAGGAGAGACTGGTCAAATATAGTTATCCTCAAAGAGATTCTTGTGAATTAAGTTTCACACATTTTTCTGGTTCAACCGAAACTGAAATACTTTAAAAGGGCCACAATTTGTCTTCCAGAACCTTTAAGCAATGCAATCTACGAGGTGAGTGTGAGACATAAAGAAATTCCGATAGTGAACTCGCATTGCGCACCACTATGGACGAGATGAGGCTGTTGGACACGTGCGATACGTGCAATACTGATGACGCTGGCGTATCACTCCACGTTCTGCTATCGATTTCATCGAAGACGAGGTAACTTCGGTGTTGAGGAAACGAAAGCGGCCCAGCGCATTTTGATGAAACCGCGTGACTTGCCACCGAAACTAGAACATGTCACCTCGGCCTCATATCGGAAGACTTATCGTAATTATCGTCCAAACAATAATCTCACATTAACACATTGCCTTTAATTTTAAAATGGACGTAACGGAATCGCATTCGCCTCTAGTAATCAAACTGATTTATTTCCCTGTAGCTTTTCTTTTTAATGGTGCACTTACACATAAGCGAAATGATGCTTGCATCGAATGTGATTTCGATTATTTTACCTTCCTCTCCGAAGTGAAGTACACAATATGAAGCTATTAAATTTATGTACGCTGGTAAAAGTAGATCAGCAGTCGACCGAATACAAAAATTAACTATTAAATATTAATTTAATGCCTCTTGAATTAAAATGCTTTCCATTTCTTGATTCCTTATTAAGAAGAAAGACATTCACTCATAATTTATTGGCAGCAGCATTATAATCAGTTAACTTATCGTCTTTAGTTCATTTAAAAGCGGGCTCTGTATACAGCATCAGGCTTGGTTCATTCAAGTGAATGGAAAGTATATATTAAATAAAATAAATTTATAGATATTAATAATTGTACATACAACGTTCAATATCAGTCCAATTTCTAATTTTAAAAAATGTTCTACGGTAAGACAAAATGCATTTTTGAAAGTGCAGTGTTCCTTGACGACAAGTGTTTTCATGCATTATCAGTCACTGTGTACTCATAAATAAATATATATTATACTTATAACACATCCAACTAGAAGATAAAATTCATTCTGCATTTTGAATGCGAACCTTCACAATTGTGATTTACGTGAGAAATATAGGGAGAAATAGCATTGTAACCCTTCTATTCCGATCACGTGTGAATTCGAGAAAAAATTGGCCATTAATATCTCCCGATGCCTCGGAATATCCCTCTTATCTCCTGTGAAGGAGAGCCCTTCTCCTTCGTAACCAAGACTCCTGAATAGTATGTGATCTCTGAATCAGTGATTCCAACCCATTTTCATCTTACATTTTATCGCGGTACCTGGCGGTGTTGTCCACAGCGAAACAAATATTCACAATGCGGACTAAAAACTACACGCTGCCCTTGAGAGATACATGAAATCATTGGTATTATCACAAAAACTATAGGTAAACCCATTATGCGTAAAAAGTAAAGGAAATTGATTTGGATTACATTTTATTGTGTTTATCTTATCGTAAGTTTTAAATATGTTACATACTGAGTCATTTATTGAAAGCGATTACCTAGATATTTAAAGCTTGTGTTATTATTTGAAAAGTTTAGTGGACATAGGTCAACTAATGTTACAATTAAAAATGCCAATTTCATTTTACTCCTTCTAAAGCAAAGTTATCTGATATTTGCGAAAAATATGGTTTCTATGTGCCAATGCATTTAAAGTAGAACAGAGTAATAAGAATTATGAGTTCAAATAATATCAAATCAAACTTCAGTAATCAATCCGAAGGTCGGTTTTTTAGGTGAGGGTAGAGCTCACCCAGTACTAAGCCAAACGGCGTTTGAAATACACACATTTAGCAGGGTAATAAGGTTCCTTATTACCGGTACCGCCTGCGGTTTCCTAGGATGACCTGGTACCCGAAAAATGGTGCATAGTTTGGGTGAACCTGAGGGTGCAAAGAGGCATTACCGGGAATCGAACCCGCACACTCCGGTTAGTAGCTTAGCGCTCGACCCACTGGACTACCGCGCCTCGGCAAATAATAGGTTGCCTCTAAATTGTTATACAAAATTACCAAGTTCCCAACCCCAAAATTCTAGAAATAATTTAACTCTTATTTCCATGTTATTCAATTCTGACACTATCATCCAACATTGATTTTTCATAATTGAAATTTTATCTTAATAAATAGAAGTACCAAATGGGGGTGACTTACCAAAGTTAAGACCTTATTGGGGTACAGCAGCAGTCAGTATCTCTTTATCGAGGAAGGATATAAGGACCTAGACCCTGAAATGAAAGAAACGTTAATATGAATATTAATTAAGGACTGTCAATAATAAAAGATCACATCAATATTATTCTATTTCGGGAAACTATAATACAAATACCTTGAGCTGAACAATTCAAACTGAAAACAGTTTTTTTCTACAATCGTGGCCCCTACATATCATCGATCATTACATCGGTATCATTTCGTCTATGTTCTAACAATTAGCCACATGTTTTTTTACCGATATTGAAAGTTTCTTTTCAATTGTTTTCATGGATCTTATTTTCATAATAAAAGAGAAAAAAACGTTAAAAAAGAACCTATTTTCATAACTTTTAAATGTATGCCGGTAAAAGGCGGCGTTACATTGATTTAAATACATCAAAGGCGTTCCTTAACAACTGAAAACGCCTCGGCACTTTCATAAATATTTTGGAAAATTTTTAGCACCAAAAAATATTATTTTAATTAACACGAGACGTAAAAATGAATTCCGACATAAAAACCGTTTCTGATCAAGCGCCATTCACCCCCATTTCTTCCCTTCTCGAGTAACGCCACTCGCGACCGATTTCCTCGACCCTCGCATCCCCCCAAAGAGTTCTTTATCCATCCCCCCTTTATCCTCCCCACTGAATCTCCCCTCGAGACACACCTCAGTTACGACATGCGTCTCCGTAGGTATCCCAAGCCCTCTCGAATCTCTCCTCCCACCCTCCCCCCCTCAATACACCTCCCCACTGACAACGATACTTCTGAATATTCATCGTATTTAATATGAATTCCTTCCGCATCAGCGCGTGCATTCAAAAAATTTCTCATTTCGCATTCATCGTAATTCACTCGGTTGCTGCACTAAATAAAAATTGTGAATGGGAGAGAGAGCAGAATTTTCGAGTTCCGTTCTTCTTTTATATATTCGCTTCAACCAATTTCCTTCGTAAAAAAAGAGATCGGCACATTCTTGCCGCATAAAAATATGTTTGCGCCCAGACCCGTCAGGTTTATAGAATTTATTTTCGAATTATGTCGGGGCGTAAAAAAACTGCTACAGAATGGAAAGTAACAAAAAAAATTCACATTTTTTATTAAGCAGGCTACAATCCGATTTTGGAATCGATAAAATGGAACGCTCTGCAAACAATACCACGCGTACATGCGTGTGTGTCCTAGTGGGAGTGCCCCTAAGGATTTTTTTTAAAGGAAGGAAAGGATTGAGAGAGAGAGACAGAAAAGGTAAGCAGTAGATTTGGCTGGAAAAGTGTTTTTTCCGAAATGATTTTTTTGGTCAAACTTCCCATTAGTTTTTCCGTCCAATTATGACTACCACATATTTCATATGACGTCCATTGCGGCTCTTAATGATAATTTCAATCGGTTATTTAGTCGATGGAAATTAGCTCGAACGAAATTTCCAAAAGCCCTTCCCGCATGCGTTGCGTGAGAAATCTCAGCACCTTTTACATCCGTTAAAGAGGGGCACGAGGCGAGACCGCAAGTACCCTTCTTAGCACGTCTGCCAATCTATTCTATTTTTTCACCCTTTCCAAAGGCATTACTACTCAAATCATTTGGACTACAATCACCATTCTTTGTCTAAACAAAATTATTGAAAGCGATGCAACACCATGTTTCACATTAAAACGCTAATTAGTCCTTGATGCCTATATTACCTATCGCGTCACACTCGGAAATTTCCTTGTAGCAAATGGGTATTTTAATAAGTAAATAATATTATGGAGATAAATATTAGCGTTAGAAAGACTGCAAAAATCTATTTTAATGGTTTAAATGTAGTTTATTTTTTGCTTAGACTTCATTTGTATGCGTTCCGTTTTATGCCTTGCAATTCTATAGAGTACATGTTCACCAGGAAGTGAGAATTTCAGCACTTTTGCTTACTGATAAATTTTCTAAATTATTTACACCTCCATTGGCTCGAAACGAGCTCACCAACAAGAGAAAGGGAAATGATTTAATTTGAGACTGGTTTAGGCTTAATCTTATCCTGAAACCCTGATTAACACTCGCCTTCTGCTTTCGTTTCCACCTTCCCAACCTTCCCAAGCCCAGACATATCCATTGCACAAGTGTAAAACATTAATGGTATGAGAGGTAGCTAAACCTATAACTTTTTCATAACCATGACTTCCATCGTCGTGGGCGTCAAGCATTCCCACCCTCCATCCGGAACCCAAGCCTATAATCGCATTGTTACTCCATCACGTGGTTCTCAAAACTTGAGTTAATTACGTCACGAAGACACAGATTTTTTTCCTACGAAGTTAAAGTTTCAACTATAAAGTGCATGCATTCATTCGATTTAGTATTTTTTGTGAACATGTACCTTATTATTTACTTCTGTTTCATCGGAAGCCCTTTAGTTTTTAGTTTTATTTGACTATTATCAAATGACATAATTATGAGTTATTTAATATAACTGCTATTTAAGCTCAACAGTAAAAAATTTAATTATGCCTTTATTTAACTTATGAAAAATAAGGGAACCAATAGGTAGTAATGGACAAAAATATCCTAAGTGCGTTGTAAATAAATTATTGGACTTAGTGAATCATCTAAAACGGTGTAAAATTTCAATTTTAAAGAAATTTAAATAAAAAACCTTGACTCGAAGTGAAAATTAAAAATATATGCTGCCATTGATTATTTCAGGAAAAACTTTACTTACTCCCCTTTTCTAATTACCTGTTTTTCGAGCCTATGATATGAAAAAATGTTAGTGATTTTTTTCCGTTGCGTACCAACTACGCAGATTATTGCCATGTGTGTATCCGGAGAAGAAAGGAAAAATAAATCATTTGATGTTGATGATTGAGACATTATTATTATTCATTCCTTCTAATAGTATTCACAGTAGCTTTTGTAATTTTTTTTACAGTGGCTCCATGGCTGTTTTCTATTCAAAAGCAATTTATTTTATAACTTATGCTAGCTTTTATGTTTCGTTTTTTTTAAATCAACTTAAACCTAAATTAAAATTAAAAAATTTGCTCCATCATTTTTACCAATTTATTAAGAGATTTTCCAAATTTCACACTCCGTTTTTTTTACTACAATGGGTGCCATATATGTTTGATAATGAAACAAAATTAAAAAAATATCCGGTAGATTTTATTTTTTAGAGCACAAAAGCAATCAGATGAAGTTGCTCCTTTCATCAATATTTTGTGTTTCGCGAGTCATTTGCTTTTTCATTTTCTTAAATGCGGTGTCTCGACTCACTCCACACAACACTCAATCTTCTTGCTCACGTGTTCTTATTTCCCTCACGTCAGTTCCCCCAACTCTAGACATCTCGAACAATTCGCGACTTACCCTTGGGACATCATATCCTTAGCAGAAGACCAAAAGGGTCTTTCTTCATGGCTTTTGCGATCCCTGGTGGCAAAGGGTGAGCCCCTTTAAGCGGTTAAGAGACGACGGGTGATGGATGATTCGACATCGACTGCCGTAAATACCTTCTGAAGATCGGTCAGAGTGCCTTCATTCTAACTTCAAGAACCTTTTCCCAAATGCACCTCTTCACTGTGAAGGTTTTCTGTGAAGTTGTATGCAAACCCTTGTCTATTGTATGTTTTGGAAAAAAAACTTTTAGCACATTACACAGAATGCTTTCTCACCGTCAATTATTAAGAAGCTTACTTAGGTACGCGAATGAGTGTTCCTCGGTGAGTAGTAGTTTACATAAAACCCCATCCAGAATATCCCTTTTTCTTTATTTTAAATGAAATAATACACGCTTTGGCGATTTTGTGCTCGATCGACAACTAGAATATCGGTGAAAGTGACAGGCGTCACTTAGTGATAATGTTAAATATTCATGTGCTGTGCAGTGCTGAAAAAACACGCACTAATTAATTTTAACACTGTACTTCGACTGTGTCTAGTAAATGGAAGTGGTGCTTATTTGTTAAAAAGTAAACAACTGCTCCGATAAATATTGATAAACTTGATATTTCAAGGCTATCTTCTTTTTTACATTCTCCTTTTTCTTTCTGTCCCCCCTCCTTTCACCCTTGGTCATTCCTTGTGAGATATATGAGACTCGGCACACAGAAATTTCCCGCCTTGAAAATGGCATGCACCAAAACCATGTTTAGAATAGTAAATATTGCATAAAAATTAACTAGTGTGTCTTGTTTCATCAGTGCAAGATGATGATCACTAGCTGAAACTGACTATTTGTCGTTTCAATGGGTGGTAATGTTATTGATAGTAATCTAATGGCGATGATACGTTTTTTATGTACTCGAGAAATATAAAACTGCTTCAGTTCCAAGGCCTGCCTAAAACGACAGTAAATATCTTAAGATTAAAACATGATAATCCATTATTATCAATTATGGTATCAGCCGTTTTAGAAAATAATATTATGACACGTGCAGTGACAATTCAGCAGATGTGATTTCAATATTGTCTCTATTCAATGGGCAATTTGTTCATATCCCCTTCACTCTTATCAATTCTTTTTCCTTCGGCGTATTTGCATTCAAATGAAAAATCTTCTTGGCACAACTAGTGCCCCATAATTCTCCCCGTGCCTTCGCACTACATGTATTTGCATTATATGGCTATCGAAATTGCCTTATTTACTCCGTCGGGTTAAAGATGGAACAGTAAACACTGTGTATCGAATAGTAAATAGTAAATACCCACCCACATCACTTCATTCCCCTCCCTCCGCTTCCTTTGCCTCACCGCTCCACCCCACCCCCCGCAAAATTCCCCTCACTTTCGCGTCTCCCCAATGCATCCGGCACGCAACCCCAAGTGCAACGCCCCCCCTAGTGCAAGTCCTCGCTCTCTCCTTTCGTGGAATCCGAGCACTGAAGCATTGACTATCGAAGAATAAAAAAGCTCACACCGACGACGGGTGCATTGCTAAAAAATACCCGCACTCCGACGCATCGCAAAAATTACCGTGCTGTAAAATTAGACTCATTGAACGCTTAGAGAGATATCAGAAGGTATACATTTTCAAATCAGAGTTAAGCCATCCCTAAGGCACCTTTAGGGAAGAATTGACAGGGGAGCTTTTACTTCAACGATCCAAATGAAAAACAGGTCACCATCAATAACGACAACTGTAAGTTGCTAGCCAAATACTATGAAGACCTTTAAAACTGTGAAAAACCAGAGGGCCGACTATACTTCACACAGCCACAACAGAAATATCCACCTTCAGATCCATCAACACTGCAGCAGATAGAACAACGACTAAGTGAAAAACAATAAATCTCCAGGTGAAGACGCAATTTTTGCTGAGACATGGAAACTAGGATTTAAATTGCCATTCGAAGCCATAAAAAAAGTCATGAAAGATTGCTGGGAAACAGGAAAAATACCTAATGATTGGAAACGCCCTAAGGCACCCTGTTCATAAAAAGGGAGACAAGGCAGATATCAAATAACTGCCGAGCAGTTTCTTTCTACCCGTTATCTACACGATTTTCTGCAAAGCACTGGTAAGATTGAAGTACAAGCGGACAACACAATTGGTGAGTGCCAAGCTGGATTCAGAACCTGAAAAAGATTCTAAGAGTTAATGCAATACGAAACCTTAGCACAGTCGTCACCTTAATTGGCTTAAAAAAAGCCTACGACTCCATAGATACTCATACGCTGTTTCTAACAATAAAAGAACTAGGAATAGATGACATAGCCAAAATATTGGTTGAACTAACGCTCACAGATAACCCCAAAAATTAAATTTTGAAATGAAATTTCAGGGCCGTTTAAAATTAAAATAGTTCGAAAAGTTGACGGATTTTTACCGACCCTCTTCATTTTGGTATTAGATTAGATCATAAGAGAGCGGGAAAAAGTCTTAAAGGAGAATAACACTGAAGAGTTTTATTTGGGACAAGGAAGAGCAAGGTTTGAGGTAAAATTTCCTGCCTTTGCTGACGGTATTGCAATATTTTCTAAACACAAAACACAGAAAAATTAATGACGGAATCTCTCCAAAAAAGTGCAGCAAAATCTGGACTATAAATTTCTTACGAAAAAACATTATACATTTAAAACAGGCACAGTAGAGAAAAATAGTAGAGAACACACATCCCGGGCGAAGGTGAAGATTATATTAGAAGCAGAACTCGCGAATCACACCAATTTTCGATTATAGCAACACTTTAAATCTTATTTTTTCATAACTTTTCTTGCCAAATTATCACGATGAATATTAGCATTCATTAGGAACGAAATATAGTGTTTTGAGCATTCTCACTACGCAGCGGAAAAGCCCGAAGTCACATTTTAGTGCAAATAATGATGTTGGTAAGAATCTTCAATCAAAGATTTGTTTCAAATTTAGCTAAGAATGAACTGCACAAAGATAGATGACCAAGTTTCCTAAGTTTCGCCCATAGGTATGATGTGAACCGCAGGACGTATCCGAAAGAATGAATCATTTAAATTCTTCGTCTCGTCTCCGAAACAGGAATACCTTTCATTTTGAAGCACTTTTCTTGCACCCGTAACTCCATTAAAAATTATTGCTTTTAGCTTCGTGGCGGCGTATAACCAAGAATTGTTTGCGTTTATTTTCACGCGCTTTCTGCGAGGACCGGGTAAGGGTTCTTTGTACCGAAGTGGGATTTAAAGTGTGACTGCACAATACAGCAATGGATGCATATGGGCGTGAGGCTATGAATTTATGCAGGGCTACAAAGCCTCCCCTTCCCTTCACCCCCCCCTCGTCTCATCGTGGTT
>LYUA01002726.1:61853-74194 GCA_002093875.1 Calopteryx splendens
TGTGATGCTACGAAATGCCGTGGGTGTTTTCTAATGTTATGTTCGCGAATGGTGCGAATCTTTCTGCGTTAAGTATTGTTTCGAGCTCAGGAAAGCTGAAACCCACCGAATACTAAAGTGGGAGGCATGCTCTAAGGCAATGAAGAACATTCGAGTGGTTAAAGCGTTTCAAATGTGGCCGGGAGGCAGTGAAGGACAATCGGGTCGACCGTCATCATGCACAACTCCAGAACCTACCACGGAATGATCCTTAAGGACCGGAGGCATAAAATCCGTGACGTATGTAATAGGGTTGGACTGTCATATGCGCCACGTCAAAGCATCCTAGCGGATGAACTGAACATGATTTCGTCAATAGCCTCCTAACCTAAAACCCTCTAACACCCGCCCTCGCGGTGGCTTGCAGGGTACTAAGTAGATGTAGATGATAAGAATTGCAGCGAAGTTTGTCCCGAGATCATCGGGTTCTGGTGTGCACTGAGCTGCAAACTACAGTTCAAGATGACCCAAATTTCCTGCACAAGAGTGATAAATGTCTAAAAACCATGGCTTATCATCCACAACCATGGGTGTGTGGGATCCTGAGACAATCCACGAGTCAATCACAGTGGAAGGTATTTCGTTATTCGATGACAGATATGAACACGGTGCAATGAAAACAACAAAACATTGGAAACACATGCTCTCACGAAGATGTCGCTTGGCCGACTGGCATGTTCATAAACACACTAGGTGACATATAGTGACAGAGGTTCGTACTGCTACTGGTTTGGGCGGGATATTCAAACTATCGACAATTTGAGTAACATTTCGTTTGCTGAGCTAAAAAATGGTGTATTTCATCTCAACGTGTTAGGGTGTTTCGCGCAGTGCTAGGCAGGGCTACAAGTGCAGCAGGTCTTATTCCATGGGTGTATCAAAAAGCTATTGGCAGGAAGAAAACGGCTAGTAAAATGGAGTTCCTAAGAAGTTTTTTATGATTTTCTTTTGGTTATTGAAAATGATTTAAAAACTAAAAGTACAAAATAGTAAAAAAATCTACAAATTGAATTCATGCACACACAAATTGCATGAATCTGCGGAAGGATCACCGTTTCATTTCACCGATTCAACCCTGAGCATTAGACATTCGACTGATCGATTTCATTTGCATCGCTAAAGACTTTGCCAAAGCCCGTACCTACATTAATAAGTGTAATATAGGTACATAAGATTATGTTTTGGGGCAAATGTTTCAGTGAAGTACTATAAATGCAACACATTTGTCAATCAAGCATTGAGGAATTAAAGGTTTGGAGGAGAGATTTTTACGTTGCTTCGTCAGATAGGCATGGTTGTTCATACTGGCGCATTGTTAATCACATCATAAAAGTCAATTTTTCCAGAAATTTGAACGTGATACTCAGAATGTATGGATATATTATTTCTCAACCTGAATTAGTGATATTTCATTTTCCACAAATATACTGAAATACATGCAGCAGGAAAGGTTACTGCCAATTCTCGTATATTTTCAGTGTCATTATGGTCAGTATTTCCATCAAAAGATAGGCGAATGAAACCCTCAATTCGTTCTTTACCTAATACTAAAACTCTCCAACGCCCCTGTAATTCTCCGTCTTACATCCATTTTTGTATTATTAAAAATTTTCCCTCTTTTTCTTGCTAGCGTATGCACTCTGGTACCTTCCATACCTCTGTTTGTTCTTGTCCTTAGTGCAGTGCTACTGGTCCGTATGGATCGATATTAACTTTTCCTCCTCTCTATTGATAGCTACTTCCGTCCTATGCTATACTTCTTCCGAGTAGGTGGAAGATTCGAGCCTGTTCAAACTTCTCTCCCTATAACGCAAAATCTGCCAACAGCTCCTATCCACCGCATTCTAGAATCTTGGTTTCGTTGTTGTTCATTATAGTTTTATAACTTTGATACACTGATACTCATGCCTTCCAGAATGTCTGCGAATCTTTTCGATCCTCTGCTAGAGCTAGGATGTCATATGCGAAACGGAGTATTTGAATATCTCCCCCATTTCTTCGATTTCCTTTTTCTCCCACTCGTATATTATTAGCATATCACACCTTTTATCACTGACAGCGCGGCACCTTCAACACCCCATCATGTCTCACGGCGTATCTGATATAATTCCATAATTATTTCATGAGATTTCAGTAGACTTCTATCTTCCAACATCGTTCATATGAATTTTTAGTCAATTCGATCGATCTATTTAATAGTCACCATTTTTTTTGTACCACAAAACTTCCATTTCTTCCAATTTTATCCTTTCTACTACCGTTATTGTCAATGCCTTAATGGCATAGAAAAGCATACTATAGATGCATATTATTAGGCGTGTTTTCCTACTTCCAAACTTTCTTTACAACGTGTTAAGAATTTATTCTTCCAGATTCTCATACCTGCCTTTGCTATTATACGATATCTTTTTTTCCTACTTCTTTTGCTGCCGAGAATTTGGTATTATTCGCCAGTTATTTCAAATTTACAGAAGAATGAACACACATGAATTAGAAACGGAAGAAACTTCAACATTGGTGTTTCGATAACGAGTGGAAAACGAAGATTTTATAACCAAATGGAAGGGAGGGACGGGAGAACACTTAATAGCCACATATAGGGAAAAATTTCAATATTTTTCCGGAGGGGAGTTAAATCTCACTTTAAACTTTTGATCAGATCTGCGATTGAAGGATTTCCCGCATGGGGGACTTTCCATATTTCATTTCAGTCCTTTCAATCCCACCATGCGCCGCGCCGTCGTCAGTCTAGCGAAAATCCACCAATGCCCAAGTGAGCCTGGTCCACGGTTGTTTTGATGATGGATACACCAGGGATACATTCTGAATAGTTTTAGAATTGAAGCTCTTTCCTTTTCATTTTCAACGGTTGCATCGACCGTGACACCAAGCATGCTTCGTTTACTGCAAAAATACGTGCCTGATCAAAGGGATTGCTGATTGGACGACACTCCAGTGATTCCCGGTAGTGGAGCGCTGTGGGCAATCCATTCGTCCCTCAACGACTGGCATTCAAAGTTTTTTTCGGAGGTTGACTTTGGAAAATGGAAACAATAATTAAAATAAATTATCTGATGGAAGGTTACTTCATCAAGGCTTCTTCCACCACTTTCACGCCAGGGACGCTAACATTTTGGTATTTTATAGGCCAAGTCAGAGTTCACGTTGTGTATAAATTCATAATACCACTGGGAGTGAAATTTACCCAGTTCTTTTTTTTTTAAGCCGCCTACAGCTTGGCACAACACTCTGTTTTGCATGTAATTGCATCATCACTAGTCAATTCTAAGCTTGTTTTGACGCAGCTTTCAAGTCAATTATTCCACCGACTAACCTTCACAATTTCCACGTATTTCCTCACTTCGACATCTGTAATCATCAGTGCATCAGCCTCTCATATCAGGGGTCTTCTTCATCTGTCGCTCTTTCCCCTCCTTTACCCTCTCTTCTGTGTCAGTGTTCAACATAAAATCTTGTCCGAAAATGTACCCGATAAGTTCATCTTTCTTCTGTTGCAAACTTTTATCAGACTGAATACTTCTCGTAGGGTGTACATCTTTATCAGTTATTAAATTCATTCATTTTATTTTCATAATTCTAACTATTTTAACTTAGCCCCGTGACCTCACTGATAGCTACACCATGAGGGCGGCTTACCCGGCCTTGCTAAACTAGCCCATACAAATTAGCCAATGCAAATTTCAGATACTTTTAGAAGGCCTATTTTTCATTAATTAAAGGTTCGTCTTTTCTACTGCCTACCGACTTACAAAAATCATGGTGCGCACATGTTTTTCACGCTCAGACGTGTGTGTTGTTCGTTCGAGGGACGCTTAACCACTGAGTGATAAAACCTTTGAGGAAAATAAGTTCACACTGTTGTATTAGTGAGGTACAAATAGCATTTGAAGTACGAGAGGACTATTCTATCATTATATTTGAAAAAAAACAGACTCTCGCAGGCGCAGAATATCGATCCGATATTTTTTAATCAATATAAATTTTAATGCATGCTCTTTCTAACTTTGTGTATTTTATGAGTAAAATAAGTCTAATATTTGTATGATTAAGGTTGTGCGTCTATCAGAAACCAACCCTAAGTGGAAGATTACCAGAATAAATTAAATACATCTCATCGAAGAGCAGTAAATAATGTTTAAGGCGTGAGGAGCATCATGTACCTTTCAATTCGGAGGAACTAATACCTGAACATATTCGTTGTTACGAACAGATCCCGAAAGCTACATCAAGTGGCATGTGTGAGAAATCATCGCTCTTAAGGTTCACGCCCAGCTGATTCTAGTGTTTGTCCCTGAAATTTGTTAATATCATACATTAAGCTAGCTGTAATTAATTGTTATTGTGAATATAACTACTAAATTAATGTGAACTCTAGCTAAAAAAATTAGCATTGAATCGTTAGCTTACGGTATGCAATTTAAAATAAACAGAAAAATTTTAACGCACGTTAACCGTAAGTTAATCTTAAAGTAAAACCATTTCAACAAAATATTTTACATAAACTACACAAACATTAACATTCTTCACCTTGCCTGCTGTTAAAATATATTCCGTAAATTAACAGGAAAGGAGACCCACTCTATCGAAAAATGTTTTACAGACCGTAAGCTCGCAAAACACGTGGCCCTTATGGATTCCTTAAGAAACATGACTTCGTTCTCTCTCTTCTTCTTTAATATATAGAATAAATCAAAAACCAACATCCGCGGTATCAGCCATTGAATCAACAATGGACTCAATGTCTATAAACAGGATCAATCATGGGCTATAGCTGAACATCTGAAACAAAGATTACCCAATTGAATGTGATTCGGGCAAATTCGCTGGCATGACAATACAATATCTTGAGTATTTGCACTGAAAAAGTCAATAAATCTCGCGTTTGAAATATATTTACGCTAGCTTTCGAGCGAAATACAGCAAACCATGAGCAAGAAAAAGAGTATTTAAGTGTGTGCTATGTCCACGCGCTATACTTTTAGATCAATTTTTTAAATTTTAATGAAAAAAAAGAAAATTTGCCGAGACGCACATTCCTATGGTTTCCCATTTAAAAAAGAATAATATTTCTGGAATCGAACTCGGGCAGGGTTCATAGGTAACCCAGTGAATAGTAGAATGCGCCACTCCCAAGGCAACCTCACCGCTTGTTTACTCGGAGCTGCCGTCCTTGGAAACGGAATGACAAGAAATTTCTTCAGCCATTTTAATTTATTCAAAGAAGGATAAATATCCAAAAATATAAGCGAAAAATAAGTGAGCAAAGCAAATAGCATAACCGGAGAACCTGCTATGTCTCCCAAAATGATAATGGTGCAAAGGTTTTTTTATCAAAATATAAAATTCTTCTCAACCTTCTCAAATTTGAATAAATCTTTAAAAACTTGATCTTTCTCAAAAGACTCAAATAAACGGAGATGGATGCTCAACTCAATGTTACGTAGGCAACGTGAATTCTGTCAACTGAAATTATGTTTTATCCGATTTGTCTTTCTTCCCTTGGGAGAGAACAACCTGCTGTTCCAAGTCATTATAGAACTCGGAATTTGAAGGGAAGATGAAAACTATTGGAGAGATAAATTTTATTTGAATGATCCATGAATGACCGAGATAAATCATGAAGATGTAAATAAATTTGAGAACGAGAAAGAGAAAATGAAGGTTAGACCACTTCCTGTAATTCGCTACATAGGAGCAATATTTATCAATGCTAATTGCTCTAATGCTAATTTTTCTAATGCTAATGCATATTTGCGTCGTGGTGCAACCCGGACTCCCTGCTTCGCGAATATCGATACCCAGAATATAGGTTTGCAAGCAATTTTTACCTGCTCTTTCTCCTCCAAAAGAATTTCGCTGGGCACCAAGCTACTTTTATTTATTGAATGTTCCCTAAACATCTCCCTCTCTCTCTGAAGAGACTGAAATGCACGGTTAAACTGAGGAGCTTCGGATGTTTGGAAACGAGACGTGAGTGAGCAATTCCACCGATAGCCGTCTCCGGGCGTCAGACTCCGGAGAAAAAATCCCTCGTGGTGTTTACCCGCGCGGCCACCGAAGCGAGTGGGGATGAAGACCCGGCTCCTGGAAGGAAGCGGGAGCGTCTCATCTCCAAGTTCGCTTTCGCCTTCACCAATCACCATCCCTTCGCTCATTCTCCCCCATTCTTCATCCCTTTACCCTTCAGCCTCATTCGGAGGGTCCTCCTCTCTCCGTGGCTCCTCCCAGGCGCCTAACCCTCCCACTCTCCCATCCCCCCTCGATCATTCCTTCGCTCATATCTGCCATTTATTACACACTCTTTAGTCCCCCCATATCCCCTCCCTCTCCAAACAAAAACCCCATTCTTGCTTCCGCCTACCGCCCTCCACCCGCACACACCCATTCTTGTGGCTGCTGTTCACTTTATCACTCCCCCTTTCGCCAAGATTCTGTCACGTGAAACTCATCTGATTTATTCCTATACAGGTTTAAAACATGGGGGTGCGAACATGGAGGGTAGTCTAAAGAAGTGTCGAGAAATCCGAGGATACTAACGTGTACTTCTCAATTGGACGTGCCCGGGGACCACGAAGGAAACTTAAATAATAAGGGCTGTATCGAGGAAAGTGGAAAACAGGGACATTGATCTCAGGAACCCATTCTCACCACAGTTTTGTCCAAGGATATGCATGTTACTATCGCAAATTTACAAAACAAGTATCTCTTACAATGAAGAGGGGCATGTCCAAAACAAATATCAGGACGTCCAAGTTCTTGTTTGAACATGTTTTTCACCACTTCAAGATTAGCTGTGCTATAAAATTTTAAAATAGATTTCACGAATCCGGAAATGGTTTATTCTATGGAGGAAGAATTATTGGTTGGTTTTCCATGCCAAGTTGAAGGCATGCGTTCCACTAAAACACCCCCAAAGCTTAAGAAAACACTGGAATAGCCACGCCAAAAACATGTTTAAGTGCCGACTTGACTTGAATATCCACGTGGAATGCCTACGTAATTTTCACCACGCAAATGACCAAAGAGCATGCATAGAAATTGAACATTAACTAAATATATACATATTTTTAGGAAACATTAACCCGAAGGAAATTCAGCGCGATTGCTAATTTTCGTCAGCGGTTTTCAATCGCGGTTTGTAATTTCGAAGTTCGTCGGAAGATTCTTTAAATACC
The DNA here is from genome assembly GCA_002093875.1 of Calopteryx splendens. Taxonomy (NCBI): domain Eukaryota; kingdom Metazoa; phylum Arthropoda; class Insecta; order Odonata; family Calopterygidae; genus Calopteryx; species Calopteryx splendens. The sequence goes on from LYUA01002726.1 coordinate 69,089, forward strand.
TCATTAAGAGGCATGAGACTAGTCTCAGGAGAATATGAAAACTGCATGGCATTGAAAACCAAATGAAATGAAAACGCATGGAGTGTAGAAAAACATTTCTTTTTATAATTCATCTTTCTACATTTAATTTTTTCGCACTATTTTTATAATTTTTCTCCACATTTGTATTGAAAGTGTTCCAAATTTCATACTTGGTCGATCACTATTCACTATTGGCATCACCAGACCACGGGAAAATACTGAAATATACGCCTCAACTGCAACTGCAAAAATTCAAATCCTAAATGTCAAAGAGTTTTCAACCCAAGCAAAATTCTTAATTTTGTTTGGGTTGACAGCGAAGAATAGATACTTGAACCAAATAAATAAATCATTTTCATGGGAAGTTAGGAACTTTGGTTTCCCGAGTAATTTCAGGCTATTGGAGACAAATCAGAATTTCATCCGCACTATTTCGTTAAAGCGTTTATGGGAAAGAAACCCGCGTCATTGCATTTTTATTCTGCGGTAATGGACTGGAAGGCAATCCTCATTAACACGGTGGTTTTTCAGAGATTTGAGTTGGTCATAAATTTTTATTCGCATAACTTACTGTCCAAATATTTCGTTTTTATTGTTAGCTTAATGCATATTGTACATCCGGCACAAGTTCATTTGATTTGACTTTAGTGCCATCGGCGAGTTGCGTCATCGGCAGACGTGAACATTTGAAACATGTTTAGTTCGCCTAAGGCAACGCTGGAGGATGGAGGCAATACGATGAATTGCAATTTTGATTCCTCCTGAAAAAATATTTTGCCGTCAGGCCTACGTGATGCCACGGGAGTCTCTTTTTATGGAGACATTTCTTCCCTAGCTAGAAGATTATTTTAAAATATTAAAAGAGACAAAATATAAGAGGAAGTTGTCCCGGGAGCGAGAGTCACCGCTCATATGGAAGTAAACATTAACACCGCTGCTACCATTGTGAGAGAATATCGTCAAAGAGCATAGAAAACTCAATCGGAAATAATAAGAATTTCATTGAATGCCACCCAAACGTCGGTAACAGAACAATTGCACATAAGTTTTGTTCGTGTGAGTTGTGGGTTTCGAGACTGCTCATGACCGAACAACAGCACCCGTTCCTTTGCAGGTTGTCTCGCAGTTGAAGCTATTGTTACAGAGAGGTGAGAAGTTTCTTTCGAATGTTATCACTCCAGATGAAACTTGGCTGCATCATTTTGGTCCTGGGAGCATCGCAGCAAAGCTCTGTGTGGAGATCTCTGGCGTCAGCAACACCGAAAAAAAGCCAAAGTAGGGATGTACCGAAGCCCACGTCAATTGCATAAGCAGCATACTGGATTCTGTCTGTACCAGGATAGTGCATGGGCGGACTTTACGAATGCTACTGCTGAATATCCATCTACCTAGCCCCCCCACGGGTAATACCTAGCCCCCCACGTGACTTTTTCCTTTTCCCCAACGTGAATAAACACCACCATGGGAAGCGTTTTTTTTTCGTTATCAGAAGCAGCGTTGAAGGTTGCCGAAGAAGGGATTTTGAAGGACCCATCAAAAAAATGGCTCCCAGCATGCCCTTAAAAGACGGGCAAGAAAGGTGGAGAAAGTGCACTGAATCCATCGGGGGAAGAACCTCCAAAATTCAAACGATGAGTACAAATCTGCTGTTCAAAATCAATTACGAGCTTTCTTTGCTGAAAATAAGTCGTAGGTATTTCCTAATCTTTATTCCCTACGTCTTTACTAACTACGTAACTTGCAGTAAGACTTAACCCCAACCCAATCCTTACAGCAGCTAGTTTTTCAATTGAGTTAAATATCGTTATTGAGTAACGAAAAACATTGATCCATTATAATTTATATTTTAATTAATTAATCAGCTTCACTTCTTTATTTTCCCTATCTCAGTTTTAAAGGATGTCGCCATAAAAAAGCAGGAAAGTGTGCCTTGAAAAAATAAAGAATTTAAAATATGCGGATTAATATTAATCATTAGAAAATCTATAAAAGTTGACGGTTTAAAATTTCTAAAATTAACTCGCACGACATCATTTACTTTCAAATAAAATATAAAGTAATCGCAGATGTCAATGATCACGCTTAAAACTATTTTTTGATAAATGTAGGGTACAACCTCAGGCACCTTTGTAAAAAATTTTAATTTTTATGATGATAGAATAAAACCTCTATGCAAATTTTCACACTTCATTATATTCATCCCACCATGGTTACGACAACTTACGTATGCAAATGATCTTGCGGTGTGATTATTGACAACCGCCGCTTACTAGAGTTAGTTCGACTTTGTCCGAACATGCATCCGAAATTATTTTCGTATTTTTCTATTTTAAATTGTTGTCAAAATTGCCAAAACTTTTGACTCACAAACAATTTTGAGCACATGTATCATCTTTAGAGATTTCTTTGACATTTCCAATTCTTGGCGGCTTTAAGAGAGCCGTTATCCTTCTTTTTTTCTCTCCCCCTGTCTTCTAAGAGGAAGGATCTTCGGAAATCGATCTTAAGTTCACTCTTCCAATTGGGCATCATCAATCAAGAAGGGGAAGGTTGATGGTAATACCTTCCCCGGATCTCGCTGGGCAGAAATTTACCAGAAGATCCGTCATACAAATGGTCATTGAGATGAGGTGATTGTCATTTCCAGGCGACTGACTGCGTTGGAGAGAAACAGTTGCGATACGGTTGGGATCCTTTCTCTCTTTTTCCTCTCTCTCTTACTCCTCGAAATCCCTTTCGCCCCTGTTTTGCCATCGAGAGTGGTCATCGCCGTGGGGAAGAAGTTGATGATGAGGGGAGGAGGAGGGAATGGAAAACAACGAGGCCTCGAATGAGAGAGAGAGAGAGAGGAGGAGACACCCTCTGGGACGGGGGAAGAGTTGAGGTCCACCCGGAATAGATTGCCGCGCCCAGGGGATTGCCGCTGCTAAGGCTGTCTGAGGGGTCCACAGTATCGGCCATTCATTCCCAATCATCGCTCTGATGGCAAAGATATTTGCACATTTGGGTGGACGGAATGGATCTTTTGAACTCGTTCGTCCGTTAATATGAATTGTGTCCCCCCCCGCCAAGGGGCACTAAATACACTCACAGCAGACCCGAATGCTACTTCTATTATGGCTGACTGCTTTCTAGCCGAAAAAAACACGGTTTTGAGATTCGCCAAAGGCGTGATCGTTTTGCAGACTCTGTTTCTTTGTCCCATGATGGAAAACATGACATTGACATGCCATAAGTTAATTTATCAGAATCCCCGCGGCATCCGGTTGACCATCATTGTCCCAATGGTGACGGCACATATTCGTTTTGTAGATACTTAGACGGCACTAATTCGAATCATGGAGGCATATATCATCCATTGGTGGTCATCAATTCTAGGGTTGGCTTGACATAGAACTCCTCCCACATTTCTTCCAACATCTCTTTTTCCAACATCTCTAGTTCCTCAGATTGATTATTAATGCCTCAATGCTTCGCTTGGCTTTCGCATCTACTGTTTTATCCATCTTGTATGTTTCCGGAGTTCTTTCCAATTACGTTTGCTTGCACAATTTCATCGGGCCACAGTGTTCCCATCCCAATCAGACGTAGCAAATACGCATTTTGAGCTGCACGGTGCAATGCGAAAAATAAAATTACAATCGGGTACGCAGTCCCCTATGAAAAAATCATTTGAGTTGACATGACAAACAGGTCGTCCAGCAGTAGGTCGGTAAAAAGGGTAATTCATTCGTCCAGTAGTCTTCCCTGGCGCTTATCAAATACGAAGAATTTAGCAATCGCACATATTATTGATTAGTTTAGGGAGGAAAAATTCTATTACATTGAACTACCAGAAGGATAGAAAATATTTGCAACCGTTTTCATTACTAATACGCAGTAGAGTTCAATGGAGTTCTTGTTCAGATTCTTATCAAGTCAAGTGATTATAACAGTAGAAGTTGGATTTTTATAATTTGCGCCATCTTCTACTTGGAGAGCGCCTAATCCATTACAGAACCACTCATAGTGATTGACTCACTGCGTATTTAAATGGAAACTTATAGAAACTATACACTATTTACACAACTAAGGCTTTGTAAAGTACTTATGCCTTTACACGTTGAAAGAGTGGATGCAATCAGACTTTTCAAAGGGTTAAATTCTCCAAGATTATTGTCAGGAATACCTAAATCACGTGTCCCAATATCTTCAACATCACGCAAATTAAGCGATTTTCCAACGATGCCATTCCACCCATAAATACATTTTAGTGACACTTCACGTGATCAACGACGAATTAAAAAAATACAAGTTCTCTTATGAGCAACATGCGGTAATGTAATTGTTTATCCCGTCAGAGTTAATGACATGGTCACATTTTCATCAATCTCTGCCGCTCAATAAAAACTTCACGAAACAATTGGTTTTATTCAAATAATTTACCAATAAATAAAGATATTTACGAACAAAATTCCATATCAAAATATTTTGCATGCTCCATTTGATTTTCTCCATTTATTACCAACAATTGACGATCTAAATAACTGTGTAATTGGAACAGGAAGTGGAGTAATAGAAAAAAAAGGCTGATACATAATATACCCATGCACCCATGGTGAATCTGTGTATTTTGTCCCTCATGATCCCGAGCAATTATGAGTGTTGAAACCTAAATCACGTAGAAACTAACGACCTCTAAGAATGACGAAGTAGAGACAGAATACAGTCGGTTGTTGCCTATGAATTTATTTTCAGATACATGAGTAATGAATATTTATCGATTGAATCATGAATGACTACTATTGGCAGAGAGAAAATACAGATCTTTCCTCGTTCGCTGCTTACTCAGTCGCTGGTGCATATGCACACATTGATAATGTATGGATTGCAGTGCCGCCGTTGCCCTATTGGTGCCACTCCCACCGCAGATATGAGATTTGGTCTCAATAAAATCTGTTGCAAAGCATGCCGGGGCCTTATTGTGGTGCATCAACAACCAAAGTTTGTCAACGTCAGCTACATGAAGGAGCAGATGAAAAAATATCATAGGTGAAAAATATGCACTGCGAATATAAAAAGAAGTTTATCAATGAGTAGGTAAGT
>LYUA01002728.1:78232-90730 GCA_002093875.1 Calopteryx splendens
ATATATATATATATATATATATATATGTGTGTGTGTGTGTGTATGTGTGTCCAATTTTGTCAATAACACTAAGGGGAAAACACCAACAGGTTAATAAGATATTTTAATTATGGACCTCTTCCATCGTAATTTCATAGATGGAGTTTTAAAACTCTCTGCCACACGCCCCTGTGGCGGAACAATTGTTTGTATTATATAAAGATACCATAAGATGCATGTAACTTTAGTGCTGTATATTGTTGTGCCGCATTACAGTTTCCGTGAAATATAAATGATCGGCCACAACACCACAGACTCGTGAATCTGTGACACATTTGATGAATCCGGTGGTTTTTTTTTAAATGTTCATGATATCTGCAAATTTTATTTCCTCGGCATGGGATTTCCCAAGGTTGAGCCTCGTTGAATTTGGCCTGGATGTGTTATGGAGCTTCGATCGAGTATCTAAGCGCATGTAATGGAGGCAACGTGAGAGTGAGAATTATAATGAAGGTGAGAGAGAGAGAGAGATGGCCAGCCACTCGGGCGTGTGGTGGCAGGGCGGAGGGCCTAATGAGAGAGGAGAAGGGCCAAAAAGGGTTTCGGAGTCGTAGTTAGTCGCAGGGTGGAGGGTGGGGGAGCCGTGTTAAGAGGTGGATGGTCGGTTGAGCCACCCACGCCCTCCCCAGGGTGGCTGTGATGATGACTCCCGCGTGACCAAGGACCCTTTCTCAGAATGCCCAGGCCCTTCCGTCGACGCCGTTTCTTCGTGAGCGAGATTTCTCTCGATCACCGAACGCTTTTAAAGCGCTTCACCGAATTAGTTCAGGAAAATTTAAAATATACGGAGAGCAATATGAATTGAATTGAAAATATGCAATTATAAAAATTATTCTTTCCACATATGCAACGTTGTTACGATAAGGAATTACCGTTCATTTTTAGCTGCAGTCTTCCAACTTATTCAAAGTAGGTTCGGCTTAGAGTCCTAAGTACTAGGGTCCTCTTTGGCTAGGGCTCTAAGCATTGTTGCGTACCTATTTTTCGCCATTCGCTACACAAAATACCCAGAAAAAAAACAAATTACAATCAACCATTTTTTTATCCACAAACTTTCTACCTACCTTCATTTCATCCAAAATACTTATTATTTCCCTCCTCGTTTACCCGCTTGCAATCTTCTCTCTTAGCATACTATATAGCACTGTCTCTTAATATAACCTTTATCCACTTCCCCCACCTTCTTTTAATATCTCCCGATAACATGCTGTCTTCTATAAACCGTACCTGCCGCTTCTTCGTTGTATTTTCCTTTCCGACCATTTTATTTTTTTCCGTCCTTCTCTGTAGTAACCCCGTCTCAAAAGCCTCCAATCTGCGCTTATCCAATCATCTCAGCGACGAAATTTCCGAGACTCATAAAACTATCCTCCGTTTGCAAGAGTTCTCAAATATTTTTTTTGTATATTTCACCAAGGTCCTTGTCATCAACTACCTTCATTTTTGTAAAACCTTCTTTACCTTACCCAATTCTCCTCCTTTTTTTTAACATCCTTGATACTTTTCCCCTCTTTAATCAGAAACGAATGAACAGGTGAACCTTAAGACCTGCTTCTAGTTTATACCCTCCGACTTTAATGTTTTCACTTGACATTCCTATTTTATAATGACCAAATAGCCTTTTTTAACTTATGGTTGATTCTTATCCAATGCGTATAAATAAGTGTTATCAATTATTCTCATCCCAGCACAAATAATTGGTGTTATATTTATAAAATTATTTCATGTTACACAATTATTAGAGATAATTTGATTCGAGCACCTACGGTCATGTAGTTAGCACAAAGGCTTGAAATAAATTATCTTCTCCCGAGTGTATTCCAACCCATATAGGAAACACCATACCTACCTCCTACCTCAACATACGTCGGAAATACCATACAAATATTTGTCGGATATATCTTTCAGTATTCCCCGAGATGAGAGATCATTATGCTCATGAGCCTTAATCTTGTATAAAGGTTCATTGCTGCAAACGTTTATGAGGTACAGCATCGTCCTAGACGCTAGAAAATTATCGTGTTTTCATCGCTATGAAGAAACGATCTCTATTTCAAGAGAAAGGGTTGTTGTTAATGTTCACTGGAGGACTCCCGTGTGCATAATTATATCTTCTACGATGTTATCTGTAACTGAATGACAAACTAAACTTTTGAATTGGAAGCTTTCATAGCAACCCGGGTGTCATGATGGATGCATGTTTTTGATTAGATAATATGGCGCAAATCATTCGGCTTCGGATGACATAGCCTTCGTACTTCGGGCTTAGGCTTACTTCGTACTTGGGTAAGTGTTTAGAAGGAGCCATAGTAAGTGGTTTAGACAATTGGAAAGTTGATTGGCCATGTTTTGGTTATCAAGATGAACAATTGGACAACAAGAACAACAATATGTCCTCTACAATTGGTCGCGGTAGTCCAAAGGGTAGAGCGTTTAGCTAACCGGAGTGCCCGGGTTCTATTCCGGGTGACGCCTCTGCGCCAAACCGACCTTCGGGTTGATCACTGTTTTTTTATATCCTCTACAAATAAGACATACGATGGCTGTTCAATAAAGAGCAATAATAATTTTTTTATTTACATTATTTACCGTGGAAAAAATTATTTTATGTCATATTCATAGCGTAATGTGTAATGCAAATGGTATATGGTTCATTGATTTGACTCCAGTATTGCGTAAGCGGCAGCCGTTTCAAGTTGTATTTTGTACAGGTAGACTGCGGCAGCGACGGAGAATGAAGGCTACATGCTTCCGTGAAATTTTAAATTTTCCTGAAGAAGTAGTCTATCAAGGCCTATGTAATGTTTCACGAGACTTATGGAGAAGATAGTCGTTAACGCCACTATCAGAAATCTTTAAAATTTCATACGGTTCCACCCACAGACGTTAGTAGCAGAGAAATGCACATGGGACGTGTTTGTGCGCGATGGGTTCCGAGACTACTCATACACCCGAACAAAAACAAGACGTTCGCGTGCAGGGTGAACATCTAGCGAAAATATTTGCCGTGTCCCTATTAGCCCAGACCCCATGTGGCTTTTTCCTGTTCCTCAAATGTGACGAAACGCCTTTTTGAAAAGCGAGCTGAACGTGTTTCAAATTGCATCGGCTGCCGCTGACGCAATATTAGAGTCAAATCACTGAAACTTGTACCGCATATAAAATAAAAATTAAGCTAACAATGTAACATACATTTATTTTTATCACAATAAAATATGCTAGTAAAAAATTTACGATCATTCGCTATTGAACTGCTCTCGTAATTTGTTCATATGTTCGTAACCAAATAGAGATTGAGAAGAAGTCCATAACTATAACTCAATGAATGGCTCCGAACGCATGAAGTTGTTCATTTTTTTGCCTTTATTGACTCGAGCGTATAATACCATTATGCTCGAAGTTTCTTGAACTTCCACTACGCCCACCTTCATAATCGCTTGTTGATATAAATATCAATGCCAGATTTAATGGATGTACGTCATATTTTCAACGAACTCTCCAGCAATTGGTAAAAATGTAGTATAAGTAGATTATCGAATGATCTGCTGATTGATGCTTCCAAATCGCAGGGGTCCATGAGGAAAAGCTCATTTTTTCGCTCGTAGTTTATGATTTGTGGAAAATCATCTGGCTTTTCTTCCGCTCAAAAACTTATAGGTTCCACCTAATTTGTCTAAATATTTTCCTACCGCAAATTTTTCAATATATAACCTTGCCACCCGGCCCATGAATAAAAGTAATGAACGAAATATCATCTAATGTGCGTTCCTTTTCGATCACGTTTTTAGAGATTTTTTTGTCAATTTCAGTTTTTATGGCACATGATGACACGCATTTATCACGGGCGCTCAGTTGTTCATAAAATTATCCATAATTCAGTTCAGCATTTTGTTTGCCACCCTTTAAAAAATATAATCTCTTTCCTGTCAGAAACCCCACCCCCCTCAGATATTTCGCCGAACTCCATCGTGACCTCTTCCTTCTCGAGATCCCACGATAGACGAACGTACACACGAACGATGCCCTTTGCCCTTTGGAGCGATTGAACTTTCACTACCCGCTCTGTTTGACCCTTCGTGTCTCATTAAGTTTTGAAATCACCGAAATAACGATTGTCAGCTCCAAAAATTTCATCATCTCCTTCCGTGCAAAGAGAGAACTTGCCTAATGGTAGGTAAAGTAACACGGCCGTTAGGGTATGAATATTAACTCGTGATTTGCTTCCTTTTTCTTTATTGTTTCTTTTTTCATGAAATGAGTGAAGTCTCTGGTCTGGAACTCAATATAAAGTCCTGTTCGCGGAGTCATTCGCTCATTTTTTTTAACTTTGCGATTATCATAACCAGAAAAGGAGAGCGTAAGCGCCGACATGTTCTTCCAGGTGTGGCAGTAATATTTTTTTATCTCTCTTCAGCCTAGGGTCATCAAGATTACGGTCACCGAATTATGAATTCATTTGATGCGATGGATGGGGCACACTCCTCTTAATCTCCCTGCCCGCACGGAAGGACAAGTGAGGGTGGCGGAAGTGTCTCGGATCACACCGTGGTACTTATAAATTTTAAGTGCCACTGCCCACCTCAGTGATGTTGTTCCCTTTGACATTAAATTTATCGCCCTTCGATTTTGCTGTGAAAACTGCTCCGAGGATTTTTTTTTAATTTTAGTTTTCGCTCATCCATAGGTATGCCGGGAGGAGAAGCATTCTTCGTTGTCTTGCATTGCCTCGATCTAGCCCATCGCTCAACCGAACAACCCAGGGTGGCGAAAAATGATATACCTGAATCTGCATATACAACACCGATGTGGCAGGTGGAAGGTGGCATATGACGAAAGAAAAGTTTGTCGGAATAAACGTTCATGAAGACATGGGCTGCGATCCTTCGAGTGCGGGATGGGGATGGGGGGAGTGTTTCATCGGCTAAAAAGCAGCATGGTGACGAAGCACATTTACATAAATACCAATATTGAAATGGATTGATGATTGAGATCAAATATCATAGGGATCACATCGTGAGTTATTGTAGCATCTAAATATTTACGTGGTACTTGTTTCCCAAATGATATCGTATTCGCATGCAAAGTATGCACGGCGTACCTTTAGAATAATCTGCATCTGAACATTACCCTGCAACCCGCCGCGAGGGTGTATCTAGTAGTTATTAAGGGGGAGGCGGCTCCATTAGAGATGGTGGGAATATGGTAGAGGTAGGATTTGAAGGCAATTGAAGAAGGGTGGAGAGAAAAAACCCGGCCATTAGCCTACTCTCTAACAACGAGAGGCGTCCATAGTTTAACGTCCCATCCTACGGACGGAGTAGGTACTGGGAGTGATCTCCACATAGCACCAAAGTAGCGATCGGGTTACCACGGAAAAAGATCCTTGCCACCACCAGGATTTGTACCCAGGACCCCTGGGTGGGAGCCACATCAACCATCAACTCGATCCAATATGACTTGTGGCAGGGGGAGTTAGGTTACCCCCATAATGATATTGAGTATTAAGATGAAATCCTTATCTTTTAACAACCAGGATGGTTAAATTACCTTACGTGTTCCCTACTTTTGTTGTAACGAATTGTGTGAGGGAAAAAGATTCCTTAGGTACATCTATCTGTTCGGCACATAGCTCTATGGTTCGGCAGTAGGCCTCTCTCAACTTTCCGTCGTGGCCTCTTCTACTAATTTAATGTAAACATTAAATAATTCCTTCTGTTTCAGCGCTAAACTTAATTTATTTTTTCATCTATCTGAGAACCTAAGCAGTGCATACAATCTTCGTGCTTGCGGTTACTCCCATGTAAGGCTCTCAAATAAGAATGTGACACTCAATGTTCATTTATAATGATTCTTCACAAAACTTGCTGCTTTCCTCTGTTTCCTATTCCACGATTAATGCCTTGTATGCAGATCCTCAAATTTTCGAAGTGTACTCAAGATGAGGTCTAACCCGGGTGAAATAAATTCTTCCCTTTACTTTTTCATTTGAATATTTCCCCACTATGCATTTGGTGAACCATGCTTCTTCAATGCAGCTCCGCAGATGGTCCTGACGTCCTTACCTATTATTAGGTCTGATGTTAGAGTGACTTCTAGGTAGTTTACTTAGTCACATTTCTTATTCCCACCACTGCGAGGTTTAATTCTTCTATTTGAGTAAAGGTTGACTTTAAAAAAAGCGTATTTGCTATTGCTGACGTTCATAGTCAATATTTTTCGAAATATTTTATTATGTACCCTTTATGGAATCAAGTTTATATTCACGAAAAGCATGTTACCTATAAGTTACCAAATTCAGCAGGCATTACTTGACAGGTGGCAGGAAAAAGTCTTTATTTTGACTCCAGGAAAGGTGGTCTCCACTTCGTCCAAGCACTCAAAGAATGTTTTGGCACGATTTTCTTACAGTAACTCTTAAATGTCGGATCTGAAAGTAGCTGGCAATTAAAACCCTTACTTTTGATTTTATTTTCTGGATCTCACACCTTTTGGAGACAATCTCAAGCTACAGATTTACGATCTACTTCATCCCGACTTCTGATTTATAATACTATGTGACGTTCGATTCAGAGTTTCTCTGTAGTCCAATCAGCGGTATATTTATTGCAGACGCAGAGCAAAACATTTGAAGAAATCGCGCTTCCTGGTTGTCGAATTCGCAGCGGACTCGAATCAAGGAGAAAACGGGGGGATGGGTGAAGTTTATCTGATGACATATTGCCGTAATGGTAAGTTATTGAGTAAAATAATTCTGTGGAGTCGGCGTTTAAGGGATTATGCCTTCTCCAGGCTTCGTAGGCACTGCGTGACTGGAATAAGGGAGAGATATCGGAGCGAGGGTAAGGAAAAGGGAAAGTTAGCAGGAGGGGAGGTGTTCCTGGAATATTTTTGTGAAATTACGTGGGAAAATCCTCACGCAAACAAACAAAGTAAGAATAGGCGTGGGATAAGTCTAGAGAAATCAAGCTTTGCTCTAGGAAAAATAGGGAAAAATTCGTTTGTATGTTTGCAGATATCTTTTTTTCTCTTTTTGGTTTCTCAAATGCAAATATTTCTCGGGACGGTAATGAGCATTTCATGTGTAAGTAAGAAGAAATCGTTTCTTTTTGTATCTCCGCATGGATATATAATAACTGACAGGTAAATATTTTTTCAGTGATTTTAGCCTCCACATTGGTAAGCCTTCACACACTTAACACACACATCACACCAAAATCCGCCACACGGGTGTGTGTCAGAAGGTGTTTCAACACCCACCCATTGGCCATTGGTACACCCACCCAATTTTTCTTTTGCCTAAAAAATTACGTGTTTGGTGGTTCAGATCCTAACCCTGGGAAGACATCCAATTATGTAAATTGTTGAGTCATGCCGTACTTTGAAGTTGTTAATCACTGGTGTATAGTGATTTCATAAGTAATCTCAATGAATCAATTAAGGTTGTGTGCGCAGAAAATCTGCAACCTGTGTAGACGTCATTGTTTCGACTTCGTTTTATAGGTAAGTATTGTAAATCATTAATTAATGTCCGTATTAGTTACGTTTTTGGAGATGATTGAATCATCCAACCACAAGGGGCTAGCGAAAGAAAAAAAAAGAATTTACAGCACTTGACTTTTCCCCGCTGAGTATTTTCCTCCCCCGAAAGCGTCCTCATTTCTTCTACCGGAAAATTGGTGGTGGTAAGCCAGGACTTCCGGACCCGGCACGCCGGTGGGCGTACGTTTCGCCCATGAGCTAGCTGGTGGAGGAAATTCCGCCGCGTGTGCGTGCAGTTGGAGACAGCTGCGTGGAATGGCAACGATCATCGCGTGATTCGATGTCGCTCCCTTTTTAGCCCTCTCCCAGGAAACCGTCATTAAACTCTATACGCTTCGTGCGGCCGTTGTGGTCAGGTCGGCAACCCCCCAATCCTTCCAACCGATTCCTCTCTTTCGTGAAATCCTCTTTAACCTCCGTTCCTTTAACCCTTTGAGATGGTAGAAACCTCGTGCTGGAATTAATTCACCCGGCACTAATGAGAAGTTAGTGCGTCTCTCGATCGAGTGAGACAAGGTTTAACGCACAAAAAATACATCAAGAATTAGCATGATTATCGGAATACGGGGGCGCGCTCATTGGTTGAATTCAAAGTACATTCGCTGACGATATATTCGTAACGCATTATATTTCTCTGCATCTCGTCGTTGCAAGCACAGGATCCAGTTACGGTGATTAATGATAGCGCCAGCAATTGCGATACGTGTGTTAGTTTACAATGCGAGATTTGAACAGCGGCGATTGAGCTTTCGTTATCCGTCGCTTTGAATGCAACAACGATAACGCGAACGCAGTATGATCAGTGATTGCTCCATCCCTCCCTTCAGGATGGGAAAAAAACATTACTGTCCCCAGCCGCGATATTGAACTTATTACTTGTGTGTTAAATAGAAACATATGTTATGTTAGAAATAGTTAATAAGACAGGAGAGGCCTTCATTTATTTAGATGATTCGTGTCGTGTAATGAAGAGTCATGGCACGTCTCTCTCCCACCTCCCCAAATTGTGTGGCGTCGTTCGCTATTGAAAATTCAATCGAGAGTTAATCAGTTTCCCAGAAGTATCCCCTAGCCGCTGGCCCAAGATCAACGAAGAGAGAGATAGATATTCGATGAGGAAGCTGGTTTACTCCGAGGAAAATGTACCGGAGCAGTATTTATGAATGTGATTCAAGTGAAATAATGCGATTTGTTCACCACGCACCATTCACAATCCCGCTATTAATCATGGCCGCCATCTGATTTGACTTTAGGCGATAGTCATCGAACTTCATTCATCATCTAGGGCCATTAATCCTAAAATTGGCTAGAATCAGCTCTCCCAATTTATACCCTCTAACCCGCCAATGTCATAATGCCTTCGTAGTTCCTTGCACCGAGTTCTTTCAGCACCTGCTTCTCGTGATTCAGCCTTCCTCCGCAATAATTCCCCTCTTTGTTTCCTAGAAACATAGTCTTGTGTTGGCCTCAGGGTGTGTTCAATATAAATATAATGCCTCAGGATGTCTAATTAATTAATTTCTTACGTCCTCCGTAGGTTCCCTATTTCTTCACAGACTCTGCAAAAAACGTATTGCGATATTGAAATCCTTTTGTCTCATAATTATATTTTTCTATACTAAGGATCCATCTTTGTAAATATTCATCCGATTGCATAAATTAAATAGATTCTTTCATTATAACTACGGATAATTTACTATATCTTACTTTATACCATGCACATTTATAAGTAATGTCGTCTATTTTTTTACAATACGGGAAATTGACAATGATTTTACTTAAAACTTGCCGTCGTTAATATAGACCTTTCACTTGCGTCAGAAATGGTTTCCGCGTAACTCCTTTCGAGTAACTCCCTCCGCGTAACATGCCGCCGTGCTTCTCTCATCTCGAAGTGAGCTCCGACCCAGGAAAACGAGACACGTTTTCCCACGTCGGAACATGAAGTACGACGTAGGTTGTTGGTAATGACCAATGCGGAAAGAGAAATGATCGATATTCGATTCTAATCCATTTATCAGAGTGGCGAGTGAATCGATCGGATTGATCCACCCCGTCAGTGGCGTAGAGGATTTATTTGTCTCGAGGGGAGGTTATGCGAGTGGTTCACGGCGGAGTATTTCAACGAGACCGCGACGTACGATGACGAAGTTCAATGGAGGACGATTATTCTTCCTTCCGCGGGAGAGGGAGGGATTCGATGCCGTACGCTAAACTCCCCTACCCCTCTTTATCTGCCACTCTACGTTATTTTCACACATCACCTTCCTCTGCGTGGGTGTTTGCCTTGAGTGATTTTTTTTTGCATCGGGGAAATCAGTCTAAAATCCTTAAGTTTTTCTCACAAATGTAATATAGCTTGTCCGCGTAGTGAAGAATCCTCGCGGTATTTTCCTCCCCCATCCTTGGAGGGGAGGTCCTCTACAACTCTCCCCCTACCCCACCTCCCCCTCCCGTCCCCCTCACCATGATTATCCTTTCATCGTTGGCAGGCTTTGGCCTCTGTTCTCGATTCTTGCTCTCTCCCCTCGGGTATTGAACTTGACTTATTCATTCGTTTCGAGCTTTTTTTCTGACTATGATTCGGGAAATCATTTGAGCGATCATAAAATATAGAGGAAGCTGGGTCTCCGTAAGCATGCTCTTGGTGATTGGTGCACTGAATTTTTTCCCACCCATCCTGATTCTCGCTTCGAAACCGGGAATCTGTGGTGTGTGTGTGTGGTGACTAAAACGTTTCCTATCTACGTGTACAGACGGCCAGTCGTTTTGCGCACGGGATGGCGTGGTAGTCCAGTATGCAATAGCGTTTGTCAACTACCCGGAACGCCCCTGGTTCAAATCCCGGATGATTTCTTCGAGAAACTTCAATCACAATTCAAGTGGTTCGATTTTTCGATTACCATTACTTCGTGGAAAACTGAATGGTAGCATGGCGAAAGGAATTGCTCCCCTCATCCCTCCTCTCTCCCTTCATTTCCCAGACAGTAAACATCACACGACTTATTACTTGCAATTAGTATGAGATGAAGCATTCCCTATCCTGTCAGAAACAAACTTCCGACTCATTATTGTGCATGATCGGTGCAAATCCTACGCTATGCAGCAAGCAAATCTTGTAAATTTCATCTTAAAAACGAGCGGAAGGTGTATTTTTGATGGAAATGGGTCTACTTGAATCTACTGACTTCTGGATGAGAAAGCGATTTGACTTGAGGGAAACCTATTGACAGGGAATAGTGTAACTCGTTGAAAGACTTGTTATGTTTTGTTTTTGTTAAATGCTGAAGTGGAGGTATTGTAAGAAAAAGCGAATCAAATGGGTTCGTTGGGTAATTGCGAAAGTTAATATTAATTATAACTAAAAATTAGTGACTCTACTCACACTCTTTTCTTTATAACGATGTAAATGAAATAGGGTGAATCTGATGTTTTCCAGTATACCTTGGTATCGACTTTGGAAGCTTACTGAAGGAAGTATATTACAATTCACGAAAACAATCCTTAAATTTTTTTATTGTGTAATATATAAATAAAGGAACGTTACTGCTGAGTTGGTAGTTAATGATTGTGTATTTTGTACATTTTGTATTTTATATCCTCAAATGAATAAATTTTACTTTAAAAAGTTGTCACTCTAATGCAAACACATGAAAATTTATTTTTTTCTGTTATCCCTTACTTTATCTCTCATTGGACTTACACTGCTTGTCCAGATGAACTTGGCTATTTATTTTCTTTTTAAATAGATATATAATCAGNAAATGTTTTATGGGGAATAAATTTCCAAACAACGCTTGGACCGCCAGGTACTTTTTAGTGGTGAAATGATCTACACATTTGATTTGCATAAGGCATGCGATTTAAAAGCTTTGTCTAAATCTGTCGAAAATATTATTAACGATGCAAATATCGAAATTGCATTTTTCGTAAAATAATTATTTTGATTTTTCTCTCGTTGCAGGTAAGGGAAGGAAAAAAGATTCGCCAACTCCACCTAGGTTTCATAAACCGAGTAAGTAAGTAGAGCCGTCCATCGCAAGTGGTCGGTACCTGCGCCACTGGTTTTGACGTCATGCACACGTTTTCACGAGCACAGCAGAGTCAGAGAGTGGCTGAACGATGTATCCCAGTGGGGAGCTAGCCCACCTAGGATGCTATCGGTGAAAAGAGCATCGGTTTCAGCTTCCGGATTATGCCTTTGGGCACCCCATCTGAAACCCCTAGTGCTGCGATTTCCAGTTTCTAAAATTTCTTGCGTAACTGATCCGTGGCAATGGAAAACGAGCTGCCCCAGCCTTATCACTATGAAAATGTTAACTTCACACTATAAGGCTTAGTTTGGGGTGAGGTTTCCGGTCGAATACTGTGGATAAATAAATAAATTTTAGGGTTACTTACATTCAATGATTTTGGACACGTCTATTTTAATTTTTTTAATTTTAGTAATGTAAATAAGTTATGGTCTATTGTGTAGTCTTTATGTGTGTCTATAATATTTTATTCTAATGAACAATTTAACGAGAGGTGTTTTTCGCTCACGTTAGATCGTTAGATCTCGTCATGACAGAGGGACCGTCGCAGAAGGGCCTAATCTCGAAATTGAACTGGATAAAAAGAGAATAGCCGCCCGTTTCGCGAAGAATCGTTATGAACGAACAGAGAGCGTCTAATTGATATTGGATGGCTTTAGTTGGCAACACGAAGGAAGCGCTAAGATTGCATGCAGGACTTAGAGGACTGTAAGAAATATATAAAACCATCGAGTTTAACAAAGAAACAGAAGGAATAATTTTACCATCTCATCAAATTGGTAAACGAGACCACAATCTTTAAAGAGAATTATTACCGATCAGATAAATATAAGCAATCCTTTATCCCTTTCACACAATTCGTGACTATAGGAGGTCAGCAGGAAAT
>LYUA01002728.1:92013-104993 GCA_002093875.1 Calopteryx splendens
GAGTTCACGAAAACAAGTACACCTGACCTAGTATCCCTAATGTTGAATTTATGATGAGGCATATATTAATTACATATTGTGTTAATTGCATGCATTTTTTGTTAGTATTATTCAGTCAAACATATGCAAGGGTTATTTACAGAGTAATGAAAAACGTTTACCTGAAGAAGGTGAAGGCTGTTACTTCTCTACCCTTCCTTTGTTCTCTCTTCCACTCTGATTTTCTTTCCCAATCGACCCCTTTCCTTTCCTCCTACTTAAGTACACTCTTTCCCTGTTCCCTTAAACCTAGTCTCTATTTCCCTTGTTACCCACGAATCGTGATACCCATAGTTTTTTTAAACAACAGCGATTCTCTCGACGCCTAATTTCATCAAGCACCATATTCATCCAATATTTTACATCATATTCAGATAATTATCCTCATCCAGAATTGAATACACTCTTCAAGATCTCCTGGACAGTGCATCATCCTAAAGATTGTCGTCTCCATCCAGAAATGGCACTCGACTGGTCCTCAAGAAGTAAGTGACTTCCTTTCTGCGGTATTGTTTTCTTCCCCTCCCTTTACTTCTACTCCCCATCCCCTTCATTCTTCTCCTCATATTTTTC
The DNA here is from genome assembly GCA_002093875.1 of Calopteryx splendens. Classification (NCBI taxonomy): domain Eukaryota; kingdom Metazoa; phylum Arthropoda; class Insecta; order Odonata; family Calopterygidae; genus Calopteryx; species Calopteryx splendens. The sequence continues at coordinate 92,626 of LYUA01002728.1, forward strand.
ACTCCTCCCGATTTTTCCTCCTTCCTTCTTCTTTTAAGTCGACCATGGATCAGGTCCTTGACTCTTTACGTTGTTGTGAGTGGGTTGGTGTGGGACATTGGATTCTTTCCCCAATTCCCACATAAAGGCCCCATAGCTTTTACTCATCCGTCGCATTTGGGGAATCGCTTTTGAAGCATGAGTGGTCTGAACAAGGAGAGAATTTCCTTTTCTCATCTTTGGATTCCTTATAGAGGAACCTCGCCAGTTCAAGCGCTATCTTGTCTGGACCAGAGATCGAATACCTCCATTCGTTGAGAGATCAAATTTTACAAAAAAGAAAGATACGTTTTCGCGATGAAAATCATTATTCCCGTTGCACTCGCAACACGTGCCTATCGGAGTAGAAATTATTCAGTGAAGAGAATGGTTTTTTAATTGCTGAGAAATGTTTTGTATTTCCTGTATACACTCGTGAATAGTTCGCCCCCCAATTTTCCCCCTCAAATTTGGTTCGAGAAAGTCAAAATATACACGAGGATAAACGATACTTTTTGTTCCTTTCCCTGCTTATGTTTGAGATGAGTCATTGATCTTAAAGGCACAACCTTCGTCCCCTGGCCTCTCTTTTGGAGACTTATTTCCATCCGCCGAGAGGGTGTGCGACAGGCGATGTTGAAAGGTCACCAGCCATTACACTAATTGAAGATGTTCGGCATTCCGCTTCGTTTGATTTTCCGGATTTTAAAAATTGCAAGTAAACTTGATATTTTACCTCGTGCACACGGTATCAATGCGATCTTTCTTCACGTACGCTGCGCAGCAAAGGATCGGAATGATAAGCCAAGCATCTTTGACAGGGTTAAAGGTCCTTGGAGAATTGACTATGCGCGTATTAACTAAATAAAATATACCCCTGGACAAAAGTAGACGAAGTAGGTATACTCTTAGTTCTAAAGTAGTAAGAACTCGGCACTGAATTTGAGAAATGGTATAATAACAGGATTATGTATTATAATAGTTACTGCAATTTGTGGTCCTATTTTCAAATAAATAAATAAATTAAAGGAAATGGCACAGACTTTCATTAGGAGCTTGTAGAAAATTAAACAAGCACATGGAGCAAATACAATGGACCAGGAGTGGTAGTACTCGGAGAAACTGAATGCATGCCTGAGAGAAAGAAATGTTGATGAAAAATTGTAGTGACATGAAAACATTTAATTGGCCTGGAAGATCAGGAAGTGGAGAATGAAACAGATTTTGCGCAGAATGGATCCGAATGGGGTCAGAATGATCCGAATCAGATATTTGCTCTTGGAGAGCAGTCTCACTTGATATATTTTACCTTGATAATGACGGCCATCTTTTGAAATCATGGTGTCTTTAATAAGTTATGATAAATTGGAAAATTAAATCATCAGGTAGTTTATGTGTGCCAACTGAACGTAATAAATGGAATTTTAATATCACAAATTCATATAAAATAGAAAACCCTCAATTACGGAGTCAGCTGTGACATGGTGGAAACGTTCCATAATTGAAAGAAATAATTGCGGTGTAGTGCACCGAAACTAGTCGGGAGTAAAAAAGTTTTAGTAAGTGAAAAAATGCGTGTTTTTTAATTTCTTTCTTACAATTAGAAAAGCCTCCGTTTGTTAACACAGGAGGTCACACGTGTCTTCAAGAACAGGGGTTTTCCGATACCTATCCCTTATTTGAAAACTCAGGTAAAGCGTTTCCCCATCCTACGATAAAAGGCTGCAGCTACAAACAATCTAATTGAAAAATTCCCGTCGTAATATTTAAGTTTAATCTATTTTACTGCCATGGAATCTTCTCGTTTTTTTTAGTAAGAGAAGTCAGAAAAGTACTGATGGATACAGTTCATTAAGTTTAGGAGATACTACCGCCAGGAAGTAAGTGTCCTGGAACCTAGAAAGAAATAGTTAAAAGCTACGTCAAGTGCTGAGGAATCTAAATGGATTTAACTTAGCATTTTACTCTACCGAAGAATCAAAAAAATTTCCATTTCTCCCCCATACAAAATCTAAATTAGATCACCTATCCATCAAGCGAATGGGTATAAGCACTGCTATAGTATACAGCCCCACGCATGAACTTAGCTTCCTTTTTTCTCGCCGACCGTTCGTTTTTTTCATTTGCAAGCGTAAATGCTGCAAGAATTCTCTTCCTGTTAATTAATGCGTGCCATTCGGATTCGAATTACCATTTTACGATACTTATAAGATTAACGACCGAGAATTTTATGGCCGCACGAGGAGTGGCGGAGGAATGAAAGGAGGAAAAAAATTCAAAGACGCGCAAGAAGAGCGGAGGAAGACGCTCCATTACACGCCGGTACAAAGGAGAGGCGTAAAAGCGAATGGGAAAAGAACGGACGCATTTTCGGACCGCGGTGAGAGAGAGCTATCGTGAGGGAGTTTTAAAGATTTTTCGCCTAAGCTCAGACGCCTCAAGGAAGAGTGCCTTCTTAAACTCCTCACTCAAGAATATTCCCTCCGCTCTCAACAGTTGGCCTTTTCGGAGAGCGATTTCAATTTCGTTTTTTTTTCATTCCGTTTTTCTTTTTTTAAAGGGACCGTAATGACTGCTGACTTGTGGACGAAAAAGGAGTGGGCTTTACGTATTATATCGTCTCCCATTCATCGGCTATAGGAGTGGGTATTTTTCCCTCTTTGGTTCATGAGACCATGGTGCCTTCGGATTTTCAATATCTCCGAGGGATCTGTAATGCCCTTGATATCGGTCGCCCCGCAGAAAATCGTTTACGTGCTCAGAAGTTTCGTAGAAGAGGGTGAATGCAAGGAAGGAATTCATTGGAATACTCCAAGGGTGATTGGAATTTTTATAGGATGATTAATTATTTTTTTCATTTCGTGGTCGTTGTTCTGCCGGTGCCCGAGTGGTAGAGCACAGCGGGTAGAACGTTCGGCTACTGACTGGTCATTCTGGAACCACCGATGATTTTGACACCCCCAGGTTCAACCAGGCTGTGTAATATTTCGAGTGCCAGATCCTCCTGTGACATCTCAGTCTGCTCTGGGAAAGGAACTGTGTCCTCCTTCCCTTACCCTTTTCGTGCTTGCATTTCACACATCTTCTAGGGTTTAGTACCAGGTTAGCTGAACCCTTCGCCAATCAAACCTACCTTGAGGGTCAACTTCTGTGGTTATTGGCATTCCGTGGTCATCTGAGTACTGAAGAGTCAGGTGGAATCTGTGCAGAAAAGCGTGCCGAACATTCTTCACGCAATTTTCTGCACTTTTTACCATTGTGAGAGCATATTAGTTGCATTTTCCTAATCAGCTTCTATGAGGTCAACGTGAACTGTAGAAATGGTGTCAGGGAAAAGACGAAGTGGAGGCGTATTCCACTGCTTAAATTGCTGCGTTCCTCGGAGAATTAGTCGAGATCGTGTTTCCGAGGTGAGGGTGGGGTTGAGCGTTGGCGCCTATTTCTCCATCTCAGGGTACTATTGCTCCGTCACTGAGGTTACATCGGCAGCTCAGCAGTTGCTATCCAGGCAATGGAGTCACGAGTTGATAACTCGCGTTTGGACGCACACGCTACCGTTGCACTCGATACTCAACTTTTTGTTAAAATTCCAGGCAGAGGCGCAGCAGGCATGGAGCTGATTAGGATGTAGTTCCACCCCCTCCCCCACGTGATTTTGTCCCCCCCCACAAAAAAATAGTTTAATAAGTTGAGTACCACTGGTAATTCCATGAGTAATGTAGTTTTCGTTTAATCCGAGATAAATACCAATAAAAAATAATGCATCAATAAAATAAATGATATATGTACCAAACATGTAAATTTTTGTGCGGGATAAATACAGTCTTTAAGCACAGTACTTTTGGCAATGATGACTCATCATTATTTCCCTTCTATAAATTATATTCTAGCTACGTCACTGATTCCGATGGTACTCGCGGTCTGAGTTATCACTCAAAGAACAATGGAGTAGATGCTGCTGTAAATTTTCAGTCATTTCTTAGCCGTCGTGACGTTCAAGTACCGAATCAAGATTTGGATGAGGTCGCTTTACTGTTCCAATCTTGTAGAGTTGCAGACTGCTTCATGAACAAGAATACGTAAGCCAAGGCACTACAAACGGCGCCTAATCTCAAATTGAGATTCACAAGGAAACTTCGGGGAGGCTCCTTGTGACCTTCTCAATCTCAAGGCACCGTGCTTTTCACAGCGTGACACCTCCACCCCGCCTCTCACAAGTACCGTCTCGGATGTGTTGAACCACCCACTGGCCCCACCCCCCCTTAATGGCCGATATTTTCCCGATTACTTCCGTCAAGCTATACATGGTATGATTGCTCATTTCGCGGTACTGGGAAGATTAACTTAACACTGCTTATCCACTTTCGACTCACTTTCTTCCATGCAAGGGGAAAATGCAAAGTATACTGAACTCAGTCGAGTTTGCTCTTGCGTAACACTTACCTTCAACGGCTTCAGGAGTCGTTGTGGGAAGCAATTTATTGATATCATTAATTAAAAAAGAAATAGGTAGTATCAGGAAATAGCAGCTTTATTTTCGATTTGGCGTTAATAGTTAAGAGTAACCATAACTACGAGGGCTATTCAGTAAGGAGTGATGATACATTTCCGTATTCGTTTAATTTATTGTTTAACACATTTTATGCTATATTGTTAGCTAAATGTGTAATGCTTGTGTGGTACAAGTTTATATTCATTTGACCTTAGTATTGCGGCAGTGGCAGCCTTCGCAAGTTGAAACATGTTCAGCTCATCCACGTCAAATGTTCGCTTTCCACGAAGGTGTTTCTTCACATTGGAGAATAGGAAAGACATCACATGAGGCTAGGCCTGGACTATAGGGAGGAACACGCGTCGCATTGATTTCCGCGAGGCATTCTCCCTGCACACGAACGTCCTGTTGTTCGGATAAAAACGTTGAGATAATCGATTTTCAAAGAACTTAAGTACTTTATGCTTAATTTGAAGCGTTAAGAATTTGTGTCCAAGTTATTTTTTATTTACGGTATACCTAAGTGATTTTATGTCGATATTTTGTCATTTGATATTTCTAAGGTATTTGGAAAATTCTCCCCACGTAGGCTTGACGCCAAGGTTAGTGTCCACAAAGTCAATGATATTATCTCCTTCTCTCCGATTGATCGCCTTCGTAATTATCGCCATAAAGTTTCTTCTTTTCGTGATGACCCCAGGGAGAATACAGATATATTTGTGTACCCATTCCCCCTTAAAGGTAGGTATAGAATAGGACAGGGTTTCTTACTTTCACCTGATGAGCAGACCCGCTTATTAAACGTAACGATCATTTTCCGATGGATGCATCAAAATAGTCCTTCACTATTTTTAATTGTTAGCACCCAAAGATTCAGTTTCTAGGTGAAGAAGCTGAGCGTCATTATTCCTGTAGGCAGTTTTCATTAATTAAGTTTCATGAGCTAAGCACTTTTTGGGGTGATTGTATCTACATAATACCCTGCAAGCCACCACTTAGGCAGGGGCGAGTTCACACCAGACATGCATTAAAGAAATGTAACATCCTAAAAGGGGGCTCACGCACCGTAAGAAGGGTCACATACAACAATAATGCTCAACACAACATGCGTCACTTGCATGGATTGCACATCAAGGGTAAAGCGCAACTAAGTTTCATACCTACTGCAAGGAGGAACACATGCAAAACAAATACTACCCACTATTTCTTCCTACTATTATAGTCAACATGCAAATGATACGCAATCTGGATATTGTATACGTGTGCGTGCCGGATGTGAATTGTTCTATGTTGTCAATAACAAATTTTACGAAAACCTGTCAGAAAATTAAGCCGTCGATATTGAATTTTCAAATAAACATTACTCCACATTTGACTATAAAAGGTTTATCATGAAAAAACAAATTAAGTGAAGTATTTAGTTAGTTATTATTTTTTAAGGAAAAGGAAAATATCCCTTTTTTTTAGAATTTTTTAGATTGGCTGTTATTCATTGAAATATTTTTAAAAACCCTAATGACGAACTGATAAAATCAGATATTTAAAAAGAATTTTATTAGAATGTTTTATTTTAACTCAGGTAAGTTGATTACATTCCATAATTCCCTTAATATAAAATCACTCCATGGTAGGCCGCTTTTGGCCACCATGTAATCAACATATTAAAAAAAGTTAAATATAGCCTCAAAACGTATACGGAATTATATATAATTTCGTCGAAATCCCCAAGTTATAAATTACTCACGAAGGCGTTGCTTTCATAAAAAAACTGCGCATGGAGAGTGCAAGCAAGGCTATACCTACTGAACTTTGGCAATTTTTAAACGAATTATAAAATATATTACAAATATATCGACTAAATTTGACACATTGTCACTGCCATTTCACGGAGGAATAATTTACGATTATTTCTATTGTGTAGGGGGATGGAAAACCTGCGCTGGGAAAGGCCACGCATTGGAGTATTTACAAAATATTTACTACGTTAACTTACACAATATCGTGCAAACGAATTTATTTTAGAGAATTAACTTCGTATGCATGTGTCTGAGATTATCTTAAATGTGAAGCGTAACGGTAATGACATATTTTTTTCAAAGCTGGATTTGTTTTTTAATTCCACTGCAGAACAAGGAACTTAACTAAAAAGCACGCGAATTTCAAGTGCAAATTTTTACGTATTTATAAAACTAAAATAACGTGACCGTTACAGAACCGCCGAATTTCCACAAATCTGCGTTTCTATTACAATATAATTGGTATCATCGGAGGTTCGCCTGCTACTGCGTGAAGTCTAGCTGCTTCAGGTTTTATTTTTACAAATTTTATATTAAGACTTGTGTTAAAATTACCTCGTTTGTAGCTTATGACTTAAAGTTAAATTTATTAATAGAATAATTTCAAAGATGGAATATAATGGTATTCATTTATTATCAGTGAAATGTTTAAGACCTTTTTATGACTTTGATATTTAGTTTTTCGTATTTTATTTAGGCTTTCCTAAGTATCGGAGTAAATACTAATATATGTTATTGGTCCAATAGATTAACACAAGTTATTTCGATGCATTAAAGATGCAAGAATAAAGCCTATGAAATCTCACTAATGATTTTTATTGTACCATGTCCAAACTTTTAACAGAAACAGTTTGACATTTTGAAAATATAAAATTGTAATTTATCATGCAAATAAAATATACTAGAAAGGTGTTATTAATGCATAACCGGAAGAATTTGAATAGTTCATGGGATCTAAAAACAGTTTAAATAGTTAGTCATTGGATATGTATCTTGTTTGAAATTGGTAAAAAATAGAAGTTACTTAATTAAACCTTTATTTGAGTCCATTAAAAAAACTGGAATTTTCAAGAAAAAAATATGAAAACATTAGGTCAGCTGGTCTACTTTTTAATGTAAACAACTCTTATCTGTAAACTACAATTGACGTGAATTTCAAATTTTTTTGGACAAACGAATTCAAGCATAAACCCACTTAAGAAGAGGTAAAAATTAGCTAGGCAACTCACACGTATTGTATTAGCTGGAAATTAGTATCCTCCTTCATTATCATCACCTCTAGCTGATGTAATATATTCCCCCGAAGTTGTTTTATATAATAAAGAATAGGTAAATAATGTATTACTTTATCCCGGAATTTAAATACACATTAACGTAGTAACTATCCAAGTGTTCTCTCCAAAGACAAATTAAATAAGTACAACGTTTCCATGCCTCCGGAGGGTTGAGTCATCGAATGTCGAAAAAATTTTTAATTTATGGGTAAAACCTGGATATTTATGTTACCTATATTTTTGGTAGTGTCTGCTGAATATTTTTCATTATTCTATAAATTATCTTTGCATTTTTCAATTGTCTTTAAACTCCATTATTTGGGCCGTTTGTTTAAAATAAACAATTGGTGAAAGAGTGACTTTTACTTCGCAATAACAGCGTATAACAGCAGTGAAAGGAGGGCAATCTCAAGATGAATACGTAAAATGTTTATAATCATTATATTATCATTTATTCTTGTTTTCTCATTAAAATTTAACGTATTTGGATGTGGATAGTTCAAGGCTACAATTTAAGTGCAGAAAAGGGTGGATAGTTCTAGACGGCTGAAATAGGGGTATATCTCCTTTAAGAGAGAAAATATATCTTAGCCCGAAGGTAAAGCTGAGGTATAGCCGAGAACGTGCTGGTCAACAGCGAGCGATAACAATACAGGTGTTGGTGACGTTTCCCTCCCTCTCTCAGCTCTGAATGAGTTTTAATCTACACCCCCCCATAAAAAAATAAAACTTTTATATCCGGCATACAAAATATTCACCAGAAACTGACCAATGTGTCCGCCTTAGCTCTTGGACATTCATCCGACAGCGTGAATCGTGCTTGTCCAAATGGAAATGCTCTTGGAAATTAAAAAAACACCAGATGTAACATAAATTGGGTACGGATTTTTAAATTTTCACAGGGTTAGCTCAAATGGATATGACTAAATAGTTTTAAAAATTTAGACCATTTGAGGGAACGCGTCGGAAATTCCATAAGGAGGAGCAATCCGACGAGATGATCGAAAAACATCCCCTTTTCACACTGTTCACTCGATACGGTAATTTTGAAATATCGAAAAAAATTAGAATTTGAAATAAAAATCTGCGGAATGGAACAACTTTATTTAAAAATCGGCTCTCGCGTTTTCTCGACACAAAACTTCCTAGTGTACTCAAAATTCCCGCCGGCATCGTCAACGCCAAACGAGTGACGACCCGTCACCATCTTCCCACCACACTCACCATCGCGATGGATTATTATGTGGTGACGAGAAAAAAATTCACGGAAGTGATTCACGAGGTTCGCCACCGGAGGCCCCCTTTTCCTCGTGGTCCACGAGCGGGGCAGGCTTCGTCCTCGGTGTGTTGGACTTCCCCTTGGTTAATGTCCCGAGACGGAGTAATTTCCTTCGGTAGGAAATTGAGTCGGCTGTGGGCTGATGAAAGGTGGAAATCTTTTCCCCTCATCAGACCTCTTATAAAAAAAGGTGCGGCGTGACTTTGCGCCAAACGCTTGATTTGATAAAATTAATTAAAATCACAGGTTGATTTCCTCACTTGGGGCGTGACCGTTAATTGGACCTCAGATTTATAAATGAAATTTAAAATGATTATAGTACTCAAAAGAATGGGATCAAAACTTTTGAGTTTTTATGCTGATAGTTTAAACAATAAAGGTCTTTGCATATATGTGCATTATAAAGAAGTAGGTACCTTTCAATCAAGCCGAAGTCGTTCTTAGGTTGGAGCTAAAGTATTCGATTCCCTTTCATGCATCATTTTTTATTTTTTTACTGCTTTTATTTTATATTATCTTCTGATACTTTATGGACGTAAAATGTTTTGGTGATATAATGGAATTAAATGTGTTTTTAATGCAGGACGTGTTATGAGTAGTTTTGTATTTTTTAGCTGCCGAAAATGATTCGTTGATTCCTTGTCCAATTGCCCAGTATAAAATTTATTTTAAACATTTATCAAAAAATCTCAGCATTTATTCATCGCAGAACTTAAAAGCTGTTCATTCAATTAGGATGAGCGAACATATCTCAGTAAGTACATATATGGTAAAGGAACCCACGTCATCACTCTTACGATATGGTGATTCGCTCCTCGGTCTCTTGACGGGACATCACGTTTGTAAATCTTACTTTACTCCTCCTTATTGTGTACCCGTTCCCTTTGCCTCTTTTCATTCGGTGCAATCACGTGTCTGTCTTCATGATGATAGCAGGTTATCATAATTTGCGGGATGAAAAACTATTACTAATCGATTAGTGCTTTTATTCAGATTTCACGACAACAAACGGAATGTAACGCGATTTCTTATTTCACCACTGATAATTCATCTTGCATCCACGAAGCAAGTTCAAATAATAAGTACCGTTTGTTTTATAAATTACAGCTTAAATTTATTTTTACCTGAAATAAACATCTTTAAACTGCCTATTTTCTAACATTATTTCCGCCGTTGTTGATGTACTTTTCGTATCTGGAGACCATTTTGTTTATTATCTGTTTAAAGGACGGCGCCACCAATGTGGAGAAATCCTCCCTTTGCAATGATGACAATCCCTATTTTAATTTTTGGGAAATTCCTCGCATAGTAAGGAAAAACATAAACTTTCCTAACCAAATCTTCATTGACAACAGAAACCCACCCTAATTGAACCTTCTTACCCATTTTTTTAACCATACCATCACTCATTGCACCGTCACTGTAAATCTTAATGATCTGCTGATGAATTTCAGCTGGAGCCATCCTTGGATTCAGAAATCGGATAATTGACTGTATTTCACAGTCAGTGGGATCCTATTTTTGCATAGTCCATAGATTAAAGACCTGTAGGTCTTCACTCCATGGTTAGCTATAGGTTTTAACTCTATGCCTAAGCATAGCAAAGAATCAAAAGTGCCTCGACGCTGGGGAAAATTACGTCAAAAAATATTTTAAGGCATGCTCATATTTCATGAAAAAACAAATTTCAAAATATAGGTGCCATTTGTGATGTTCTTTTTAATACAAAAACGGTATTTACTTCTTGAGCGCAGCTCGTACATTTTTACCAACAAGCTACTGCAAAGGCGTATGGCAGGGGGAGTTAGGTTGCTGTCCATTAGGGAAAATCATGGATATTAGCGTTTCGTGCCGTTTTATTTTCGGGTTTTTCGAGTTATTTACTAACCTCCTAATAAATGCTTATTTTGTAGGGGAATATTGAAGGTGAATGTTGTCAATCTCTCGGAACAAATATTTTAGTAGAAAAGGACTTTAGTTTTAAGATGTAATTATTCACGAACAGAATTTAATAATCTAATTTTTAATTTCGCTTTATTTGAAACTTCGAGCGGAATTATTCTCTCAGGCTTCTGTTCGCTATAATAACGTTGGTTGATTGGCTATGGTAGGTACACATATAGTAGTTCAATGCCGAGGATACGATCTCGGTACGTGATTCCACTGGCTCCTAAATATCCCAGGATTCCCAATTATTTTGTGAAGTTTCCGTCTTCTGTTCAATCATGACGATTTTAAGCGGAAATAACCGCTTGTCTCTCGTATCACTGGAGCCGGATCGCATAATTCACGATCGCAAACCGCTGAGCTAAGGAAAATCGCCATATGGAAAGCGACAACGCGCAAAGTAAGATCCTGGATTGCTTCCGCGATCTTAACTACCAGTCTCACCCTTCACACTCTCTAGCGCTCTGCCATTTTTTTCATTTAATCGATCCACCTTACCTGGAGTTACCAAATGTTTTCAGTTAAATGTGGGGCAAAGTTAATTAGAATGTCGTACAAATGGATGAGCCTATGGCCAAGAAATTGGACGCTCAACAAATGCACACACCGACAGTCATGCTATGGCATGAGCGTACATACTACACATGCATTCGAATATTTTCTCCTGTCGGAAAAATTTCGGGAGTATTCAAAATACCGCCTTCCGAATTCTCCGGAAGCTCGTAAAAAAAGAGTACATGTCCGGGATAAACCGGGAGCCTAAAAAATCTACACTAACTTAAATTGGTGACCTCGAAATGTGTAAAAACCAAGTCCTATTTTGAAACAAGCTAGATGTGAAAATCAAACTGTGATTTTACTTTAAAGCTGTGAATTACGCCACAAGGTGTTAGGATAACTGTGACTAAATGCATATTCGTAGGAATTTGATGTTCAACCATTGAGACGAATGCATTGTGGGCATGGATACATAATGTATTGGTATTTGGAAAATAAGGTTAGGGTCTACGCATTCTAATGCATTTGTAAAAAAGATTAGTTAAACCTATGGACTTGGGTACCTATTTTTAGTATTTTATCCGTATTATGTCTTATTTGTCTATAAACGGTGAGGTATTCTAATATCGAGTTTCGTCACTGTCGGAAGTTTGCTTTTGCACCCTCCCCTCCCAAAAGCTCGCCCCTGAAACCTTTCTAAAAGGTTTTATCACGGCCATGGCGATACTTTTTGCGTTCGTTTTACCGTCGCTCAAAAACGCCGACCTTTTCCTCCACGCCGTCGTATTCCCCAGCCGGCCTGCTGGCATAGCGGCGGAGATCACGTCATTTTACCGATTGAGAGAGAGGGCTTCCCTTTCATGCATAGTGTCGAAAAGAGCGAAAACCCGCCCACGCACTACCCGGCGCTATCCGAAACAATAAACCCGTTTGAAATTCAGATATCGCCGAGTTGGGATGGAGTGGAAAAATAATGAAAATAGTTCGCGCCATTAAAAGGCATCGCTCTCTTCGTTTACCGGGACTTAAGGCCGCGGGAACCACGCGTTTAATGCGCATTCGTC
>LYUA01002729.1:19536-46249 GCA_002093875.1 Calopteryx splendens
TTTTTATAATTGATTATTTTGTCTGAAGAAATGATGTTTCAATATTACATTGCAAAATTATTTATGTGTGTATCAATGTGAAGATTATTGTATTAGAAAAAGAACCCCGAAGAAGATTTAGAAATAAATCGAAACGTTGGCGGAAAACTTTTAGTCACTGTTAATGACCAACTTCTTCAATAAACTTCTATAATGAAAGTATTAACTTGTGGTCGATTACCAAAAAGACGATATGTACATATCTATCTATATATATATATATATATATATATATATATGAATGATACATTTTTGATAACACTTTGCCACAAATGATAATAACACACATAGTGACCACAAAAGAAAGTAACACTCTATTGGCTTTGTGACCACCTTCTTCAGAAGAAAGAGTAAAAATAAAAGAAAACGAGAGGAGGTGGGTGTGACGTAAGCGAGAGAGAAAAGTTTTATTAGTAGGTAGTAAGGATTCGAAGATTTGAGAAAAGGGAAAAATGTTAGTAAGGGAGAATGTTGGGGGAAGTGATCACGGGTGGGGGGAGTTGAGTGGGGCAGCAAGGTCACAATGTTGCAAATTAGTCTTGGTGAGACGGAAAGCATATAATGACGAAAATTATTCACAGTTTTGTAAATTGATTGGTGTAATTGCGGTGGGGGAAGAATAGAGAATATTAAACTAAATTATTATCTTTGGAACTGGAAGGGAAGCTAACGGAGAAAAGGGCTTTCAGGAGACTTAGTAATTATTAATGTGGAGATTAAGGGATTAGCCAACATGGAAGGCGGAACATACTTTACATTTAAAGAGATAGAAAACATTGATAATGGTACAGAATGAGACAGGAAGAGATGAATTGAATTATTGAATAATGTTATTTTGAGGCGGGGAATTAAGGGTAAGAAGGGAACAGTTTGTTCATCTTGAGTGATTTCATGGAGTCGGTGGGATATTTGAGGGAAGGAGGGATGAAGTGAAAGGTTTTGTTGTTCTATGAATGCCGGAAAGGCATGCGGAACGCCTTTAGGTAACTGAGGGGCAATTGGGAAGTAATTTGGAGGTTTTGATTTGATTGTTTTCTAGGATGGAAAAATGTTCTTTGAGAGCGGCTTTGAGGGATTTTTACGCCAGATAAGTGAGAGTTGTGAATGTGTAGAATGTTGCAAGGGATTTTCGCATAAGTATTGGCGGAGTGTTTAAGGATTTTTTTGGTTAAAAGTGATTATGAGTAATCTCGGCGGAGGAGAAAAGTATAGAGACTGGAAAGGAAATCGCTGTCAAAAAAAGCCAACGGACGTGTCGAGAACCCGAAGAGAATGCAGAGATCACTGGAAAGGAAATTCTTGACAGAATCATGATTGATACAAATGCGGTGACCTCGGATCGAAAGGGAGTAGGGTATGGAGAGTTTGGTGTGTGAAGGATGGTAGCTGCTATAATATAAGTACTGTTGTGTGTTAATGGATTAAATGTAGACTGAGGTGGTGAATTTTCCTTCGGAGAGAACGACATTTACATTTAACAAATTGGCCTTTGAAGAGGAGATTATTAGAAGTGAATGAAACTCATGAGGGGGCGTTTAGAGAGGAAATTAGGTTGTTAAGAGGGTCAATGCTAGGGATGCCAGAGGACGAAAATATCGTCAATGTATCTAAGCCAGAAACTGAGGTTTCAAGGAGTGGGTAGAAAGGAATTTGGCTAGAAAAATTCTCAATGGTGGTAACATACCTACAAATTAAATAAAAGAAATTAGGATACGTATACGAAACACAAAAAGGACGAAACATTAGGTAGTTATGAATGATGGAAGGATGCCGATTCCATCCAGGAAAAGATTTACCTCAACCTGAATACATAAATAGCAGTTTTTTAACAATTTATCTTTACTCATCCTCCCTATTTGGATGGACCTTAAAATAGTCCCCTTTGGATGAAATTCTCCTGTCTTGCCATTCTTTCCAGTCTTTGAAGATACATTGGAAGCATTTTTTGATAGGCTCTTAAAGAATCGCCTTAGCAGCCTTTACCCTTGTTTTTGATGAAGAAATACTCTTCCCACGAAGGTGTTACTTCACATTGGGGAACAGGTTAAAGTCATATGGGGCTAGATCTGAACTATAGTCTTCCTGGAAAGTCAACTTCAACTCTTGACAAACCTGGGTGCGGAGGCCCTGTTTTTCGTGTATGACCGCCCACAAACACGTCTCATATGTGCTTTTTTCTGTTACCAGCATGCGTGGGTGGCACCCAATGAAATTTTCAATATTTCCGATAGTGCTCTTAACTTTACTCGACGGTCTTCCCTCATAATGGCAGCAGCAGAACCAATCACGACTTTCGGACTCATAATTGGCTGGCTGAATCAGAGTGGAAAATATTTGATGAGTTGCAAGTTGTAATAGCGTTTTAAGTTGCTACTTGCTCAATACAATTTTGAGAAAATGCTTGGCATTTATGGAATAGCCAACTTCAACTATAAAAGCGGATAGAAGTGGTATGTGGGGGTTAGTTCCTGGGTGCTATTATAAGTGTTCACGTTTACGCTCGTTAAGTTCCGGTTTTTTATGTCTTGTTGAATGTAATCGTTAGTTAACGTGGAAGTTAACTTAACGTAGAGACTACCAACAGATCCAATTTTATATACAATTCGGACTAACACAAACATTTTAAGCGCTATAACTTCGTATTTAAGTTTATTTGAATTTAACGATCAACTTGGACTTAACCTACCATTATAAAACTTATTTTTTCTTTAACCAGAGGTTAAATTTAAGCTTTAGTTTAATAATAAGTTGCAAAATAGGACATAAGTGTATCAATTGTCTTAAGGCACTCTGATCCCTAAACGTTAAAAGAATATTCCAAACTGAGAAATGATATGGATAAAATATCTTCCAGGCAAGGTCTTAACATTTGGCATTGACCAAAGGGTAGTTTATTTAACATTGCTGGTGAACATAATGTCCTAAGTTAAAAATAATGGCACAAAGAAAAAGCTAATACAGTCAAACAATAGCTACCACTTCCAAATTCTATTGGAGATAAATAGGCGTGAACGCTGTCAAAATTCTTCAAACTTCACACCGCCCTCGAAAAGGGGACATTTTTTCCACAATGGCTTTGAGAGGGAAAACATTTTTCCCTTCATCCAGAAAATTTTCCTCAGGAAAATTGCTCCATCCAAGGAAAAGGTCAGCCCCCGCACCACATTTTTTCGTGGCATCCAAAAACTTGACGCCTTCCCCTGAGAATCATCTCCCATTTTGGGAAGAAAAAATTGACTGTCGATCTACTACCAAAACCTCCCTTCCTTTTACTCAGATGAGGAATCAACTTGGACAGCTACCTCAGCAACAACCTTTACCTTACGCAGAAAATCAACATCACCACTTTGCGCTCGTCAGGGTCTACTGCGTAGGTAAGTGTAAACTCCATGAATGTCAAAATGCGTCGAATTCTTACATTCATGAACGTGGCTGGGGCTGTGTGGGCGTTTGACTCTCTTCGGTGTTCGGTGATTTAATTTTGCGAGTTGAAATTTATGCTTTCGAAAGTAGCCATCATGCTAGTTTGATATAACCCAGGCTATGTATGGTGGAGGGGAAATTAAATAAAAATGTAGTGGATTCGGTTGGTTTCTCTTTTTACTGTTTTAATTGTACAAAAATATCGGCATTATTGGAAGGAAGTAAAATTGGCTACAAATCTTTAATGAGAGTACTGCTCTTACTGCTGCAATTTAAATTTCATACTAAAGATATACTTGGTACTTTTCCACAGAATTTTATTAGGTACAACGCGTGTAGCTGACTTGCGGCATCATTAGGCACCCCCGAAAATCAGCTAAACGCGTTGTACCTAATAAAATTCTGTGGAAAAGTAGCAGGAATATATTTAATATGGATTTTAAATACTTCCACGAAGTGAAGCCTGAAACTGTGGATTATATGCAATTAAAAATATTATGAATCAAAAACTTATGGTTAATGAAAGACTTTTTGAATTAAGACTTCCATTTTGAAACATTTGAATAGTACCCGATATTGGACTGTGTTTTGTTGAAGATGGATTATTGCTAAATGGCTGGATAAAGATTATGCGCTCTATTATGGACGCTTATAGAAACAATCAAGCCTTTTCGTGGTCATATAAAAAGGTACTATATTGATTTTTTAGATTATATGGCTCCATAACAAAGAAGTTCAGGCTATTTGCTTAGGACAGAAAATACTTTTTAATTAACATTTGAATCATGTCTCTAAACGTCTACCAATACTTTCATAATACCCTGAATACATGTAAAATAATGGCATGTGTGAAAAGCATGCATCGTTTACAGAAATACTTGCCTCTTAAGAATATTTAATTTATATTAAGGACTGCGTAATAGTGTATTAGTATGTAGCTGTAGAGCTGTACGATATTTCTATGTATCGACAATGCGCGGTGAGTAATCTTCATGCTATACATAATTATCCTATCGCGACGTCATGAGGCACAAAACATGCTATGTAAATACGATATTCCGGTGTAAATTAGAGATGCACGATGATCAATTTTACACGTACCTTTAACACACACACACTTTAGGATAAGTAACGGGCTCATTCTGACCTAGATCGGGTATATCGTAAAAATTTAACAAATTTGCTAATAGATATCTTACAAGATGAGGGACTTGGAGGAGGAGGGAGTGAAAGTAAAAAAGTCGTTAAACGTGATCAGAAATGTGAATACTGTGGTGAAATGGAAAATTAAATTTACATCAAATTTGAAGCTAAGGACGCGACTCTAATGGACCTAGGTTTCAGTGATTATACCTGATTCCGGGATTTTAGTCGGCTGGGATTGAGAGATGAAAAATTAATGGAGGAAAATAAGTCAGCGCCCAAGGAAGGTGGAGCAAACTGAAGAAAGCAATCACGGATGTAGCAGTGTTGCAATTAGAGAGTAAGAAAACGGACACCAGGCGACCCTGGATGACGACAAAGATAAGAGACCTTATTGAGAAACGTTGAAGGTATAAGAACCCAAGAAGCAAAAGGGAGGAGAAAAATACAAGAAGCTAAGGAACCAAGTCATACGAGGGTCAAATAAGGCCAAGGAAGAATGGATAGGGAGTCGCTGTAAAGGAATCAAAGAACACATAAAGAAGGGAAACTCTGAAATAGCATATAAACTAGAGAAGAGGCATTTCGGAGAAAGGAAAACGAAATTTAGTTATATCAGGGACACGACTGGTGAAACCCTGATAGAAGATGAGCACATAGGAAACAGATGGAAGGAATTTATCCAAGAATATATTCACGAAGGACCAAAACCCTTGGAAAAAGAATTAATAAAAGAGGGGAGCGAGGTGGAAGAAGATGAAAGGGGTCAAAATATTTTGAAAATTGAGTTTGACAGAGCAGTGAAAGACCTGAAGAAAAACAAGGATCCCGTAGCAAAAAAAAAATCAGTGGAGAAATCGTAGCTGTAATCGGAGGGAAAAAGAAAGTCATCCTCTATGGTTTCATCAAGGAAAGCTACGAAAGTGGAAGATTGCCGGAGGACTTCGAGGAAAATGTAACGATTTAGATACGGAAGATTTTAGAGGACCGAGAAATGCGAGAAGCAGCAAAAATTGAGACTCATGTCACATGCGTCTAAAATACTAACACGGATAATCAGGCGAAGGATCGAAGGAAAAATTGAAGAAAACTTGTCCGAGAACAGATTCGTACTCATAAAGAGCAGAGGAACAAGGGAGGCCATACTCATAATAAGGAAACTTGCGAAAAATATGATAAATGTAAACAAGCCATGTGGCATACTCGCTAGAGAAGGAATTGACGTCGTCGAGTGGAACAAGATATTCCAATTGCTAGAAAAACTGGGAATGGATAGTCGCTACAACGAGAATGAAATACGGAGGAAAAATAGAAGCCAAAATGAACAAAGGAGTTAGATAAGGATGGAAAACATGTCTCCACCAGTATTCAACATATACATTGAAGTGGAAATAAAAGGAGTACAAGAAGCGGAAATCAAAGGAATAAGTGTGAATGGTGAAGAAGTTAACATGCAGATTTCATCGAAGTTATTGCAGAGAATCGAGATGATCTACAGACATCGCTAAACGTAATACATGAAATTCTTCAAGAAAATCAACAATGAGAAATAAAGACGTGAAAATCAACAATAAAAAATCTAAGTTACTAGCATGCGGAAGAGAGAATCTGACGGCGGACGTCCAGCTCCAAGGAGAGAAATTAGAACAAGTGAAATTATTCACCTACATCGGAAATACCAAAACATGGGGATGAAGAAGCTCGACGGAGACGGACATCGAGCGCAGAATAGCTCAAGCCAAGAAGCCATTTATGACGACGAGAAAATGGCTATACTCAAAGTTACAATCTTTAACAATAAAGAAAAAGTTGCAATCAAGGAAGAAGGACCTAAAAGCATTCGTATGGGATGGGTCAGAGACGTGGATCAGCCTACGGATCAGCCTACGGAATCAGTCTGCGGATAAGAGACGTGGACCATCGGGAAAACAGATCAGAGAAGAGTAGAAGCCTTCAAAATCTGGGTCTGAGAGGATTGCTTATGACCAAATGGACGGATAAATTGAGAAATGAAGAATTATACAGAAGAGTAGAAGAGGAAAAGAATAAGGAGCACCATATGGAAAAGAAATTCCTGATGGCTTTGTCACAACGGATTTGTCACGAACATAATTGAAGGGAAAAATGAAGGGAAAGTCCCATGGGGAAAACCAAGGGATAATTACGCAGACCAAATAAAGCGGGGTGTACAAAGGAAGACCTACTGTAGAGAGAGGGAATTGACATAGGAAAGGGAAAAATGGAGGTTTGGCGACGACCAATCTTAGGATTGAAAGACACGATGACGACGAGAGAAAACTCGATTGGATGCCCAAGGAAGTCCGATAGACACACTCACACTACCCACTGGAGGCAGAGCTAACAGTGCTGCCGTAACTTCGACGCAAGTGCGGAGTACCCTTCAAGGTACGAGTGCAAGGTCCTGACCGACAGGGAACGCCTAGTAGTCTTATCTCGCGTTAAAAGGCCCGACGTTCACAATTTATCTAAGTTTGGGTACGCTCGACGGAATCAAAACTCTCACGCGGAGAGACGGGGGAAGACGGCTCTTATATCCCCTCGGGAGGAGGAGGAGGAGGGAAACAATGCGGAGGGAATGAAGGTGCCAGAGGGAAAGAGAGAGCTCGCTCTGACGCCGCCGCCGCCCGCGAACTGATCGATTCCCCCTTCGCGCGGAGGGAGGTCGAACACCACCACGCCACCTGCAAGAAAACGAATGGAAGGGTTCTCTCGAAAGTAATTTCTTGGCTCCGGGAGAGGGAGGCTGCCGGAGCAATTCGATGCGCGGGGAATCTAGTCGCGAAGCCATTCGCCGCACGGAGAACTCACCGACGGAAAATTCAATACAAACTCCACTCGCGGACAATCTCCCGCACGTGAACTATCCTCGTGGCAAACTCGAACTACGGGGAATTAGCGAGGATAGTTGGCTGGATAGGGGGTTGACTGCTCGCATGCGTGGCTACACGAACCTGCTATTCAATCGGGCCGGGCTGTGAATTTTCTTCCCTCGAATGTACTACGGCATTGTTCCCGTAGGCAATCTCTCGTGCAGCTAATTGGCTGCTCGGCGAATAGTTACATTTGGTAGTGGTTTGACCCCGCAGCGAAGCAGCTCTCTAGTTGCTCTATGCCGTTGTATACGTGTGTCCCCGGTAAATAATCCTTGGTTCGATTTATTTTTGCGGGAATTGTTCTGCATCAAAATATCCCTGAAACGCGTGAAAAAACCTTCGAGATGAAATCAGAGTAATTTCAATATGAACTATTATATCTAGCTCTGAGCGTTTTAAAGTGTTGATGTTCGCAAAAATACACAAAAATTATCTGTAAAGTATTTCGTGCCACGATTAAATATTGAATTCAGGCGTAATACTATACGTAAATTCTCTATTGCATGGAAAGTATATCCTATAGTATTTAGCTAAAATTATACCCGGAATTTAGTACTACTAAAGTGCTTTGCCTTTGATATTCAACACTGCCCCTGGATGTAAAATAAAAATCATGTAACTATTAAAAAATATTTTTTGCTCAGCAAAATTTTTTCTTGTACCATGATTGCAAAAATTGAAAAAAAAAGTCTCTTTAAGATTCGGAAAATATTACAATGATTTACTATGCCGTAAAAGCTTGAAGGAAACTATGCTCCAGAAGACCAATAAGTGTTATTACCTGATCTTACAGCGAAATGCCCAGGAGCGAGTTTGAACTGCGAGTTTGGCCGTGAGCTTCCCGTTAGAAGGTAATTGGGGCGATCGAGAAACTGCTGAAGTTTGCTCCTCACGTATGGCGGTTAATGGGTGCTCGACGTTATAAGGCCACAACAATCCCACGAGAGGAACCGTGAAAGAGGATGTGGCCGGAGGTGTGGGAACGTGTCTGAGGCACATTATTTTTTGCCTATAGGCAATCTTCTGTGGGCAGATAGGTTTCGGACGGAAAAACTAGAGTAAATTTTTCAGAGATTTTGAAAAAACATACGGACATCTTACGCCATTGTCTTCTTCAGTTCCTCATCATTTCTATCCCCATTATTTCGTCCAAAATACCTATTCTATTTTCCCCCTCCTAACGTCCCTTTAAATCTCAGTCCGCCCAATTTTTCTGCCTTTTTCTGATTCCTCCATCAGAATAAATCGCTTCCCACCATCCCCAAAACTTCTTCATTTTTCTTCATCCGTGTCCAGGTTATCTTTTTCATCCTTTTAACCCCATAGGCATTTCAAAAGCCTCTAATTCAAGCTGATCTCCTTTCCGAAATAAAGTGACTACTCACGATTCGTATGACGCTACACTCCGTATTAAAATCTTTCAGTTGCTTGCACCTCTGCATAACAGTAGGTACATTGGTTCCAATTGTTAAAAACCATTTATCAAATAACCGAATTATTCCCCTGTTTTCTTTACTCCTATTGTCAAATTCTTCCACGTCACTGTAAAAAAACCCTCTCCTCTTGTACCCTCTTGTACTCTCATCTCTAAACTAAGCATTTAAAATCCAATACTTAACTTGGAATTGCCGTTTTCGAAGGAAACTGCGGGGAATGCCGCGATTGACATTAACTTGAACTGAGTCACCCGTTGGCGTGCGCACGAATATCAGAATGAGATGCACTCGACAAGAAATCGATGGACTCGGGCTCGAATTCCAATCTTGGAGATCGATTTTTGCATCGGAAAACCCTCGCATCAGCTTTGCCATTTGAGTTTCTCAAACTGATTATGCCGCGGCTAGGCAGTTCAAAGTTCAAGGATTTTTGCGGCAACCTCGAACATGGTGTTTTCTTAAGACCAAAGACGTAACAATGAAGCAAATTCTAGATACCCTCAACTTATCTCGAAGGAATGTGACAGGGAATGTCTGGGTCCCTTGAAAAAATAGGAGAAAAATATAATAGGAAGACGACTGAAAAGGGTAAATTATGCTTCCATTCTCTATGTTCAGCGGTCATGGACGGTGTAAATGAGAAAAAAATGCTTGAATATGCATCATTGATGGTTCAATTTTATAAAGGAATCAGTTGAGTTAATTTTCTTAATAGAATAAACTTAATACCTTCCGTAAATGTGGAAGTTCAGAGACTTTATTTTATTTTAAAAGCGTAAAAAATCAGAGATTATACGGAGTGGCACTGGGAATCATCAGATCTTATGTTAACTCGAGTTAAATTTAACTTAGGTTAAATCTTGGGCTGTGGGTAACCTTAACTGTTGGATCACATAAAATCAAAATCGACCGGTACGACGAATTTAACCCAGAGCCCTTGACCGTGTACATCATTGATCCTATTAATACTTTCACCAACAACCAAAATCCCTTCGATGACTGACACTGAGAGGTTGGAAATGACATATTCAGGTCCGTTGACCAAGAGATGCCAGAGCGTTCCTAAATTGGTAAAGAAAAGGCAGAGAGTGGCGTGCAACACGTTTCGCAGAAGGCAAGCTCCCCTTTAAAGAAGCACACACTCTTTTGATCGAGGGGGGCTGGGGGTTGAGGCATCGGGTGCCCTCCAACCAGCTTCCCGATACGCTTATATTGGACAAGCTCAAACACCAATCATTCCCACGGCGTGGTGTACAAAATATTTCTCCCTCTTCCACTCCGACTGGCTTGAATGACATGTTTTCCGCCAATATTTTGACGAATTATTGATGAGCGTATCGAAAGTGATACTCGGGTAAACGAGGGTGCTTTCCGAGTCATCAGCTCGGCGATGAATTACCCATCGAAGGGGGCGCCGCCTATTATTATTTTTTCAAACCACCGGGATTGAATTGCTTCCTGCGTAATGGCTTGAAAATGGTTTCGCGTTTTGTTTTCAAAGACATTTCAACGACCGATTCCCGAGCATGTGGGTGGCATTCAAAACGCTCAACTCATGACACGTACATCCGAGTCAAATGAAACGTTAAAAAAAATTATTAATAGATGATAAATGGGCTTTGCATGTTCTTTTAAAAAAATCATAAAACTGAAAAGAGTGGATGAATCCGCTCATATCTATGATATTATATTCAGCGACTAATTTGCATGGACTGCGTCACTGCTGGAACAAACGCGTCGCGTACACATGGGTCCCAAACATCCCAAGCATCCCAATTGTTTATTTGTAAGTGGACATTGCTCGTAATTTGATTACATAAACCAAAATAACCGTTCCCTTGACTAATCCTTTTTTATGACACATATATTATGAAATGCATAAATATGAATGATATTAATAGGGACAAAATAGTACGTTACTTCATTTAAAGAAAACAGTCCATTTAAGGCCCTCATTGTAGTAAATGTTTTTTATTCTTTATATCACCAACGAAAAAAATTGAAAATTTATGCCAATATTTTCCTTCAAATAAATAATCAAATGACCTTTGATCGTATCGCGGAATGTTCATCATCGAGGGACCTCGTGAATTAGCTATCTTTCCAGGTTTACAATGTGTTTTCGCTACGATTCGGATGCGAATCACTCTTCCGTCACCTATGCGAGCTGTGTGTGAATCAATTTCTGCTCGCTTTGTTTACTATCCAAATGCATGTTCAGCCACCTTTAGGTTCATCGCGTAGCGGTAGTTAATTATATGCTCAATATCTCGGTGTTGCGAAAGTCGATACAGGGAATAGGTTTAAACGCAGACTTCCATCAGTATTTAATTCGTTTTCCGTACACGGCTGAAACAGGTGAGAGCTACATCATTTCATGCACCCGTACAAACATTTTAACACGATTTAAACCAATTAAACACTATAGGAAGCTGATTCTGTGTATCGCAGTGAAACCACTGTGAAAATGTAATGGAAAATGTATGTAATGCTTGTAATAAAATGTAATAACGTACGTATGTTTTGTACTTTCTTTTCACTATTAAAACTTTATCGAATTTGGATGCCAGGTGGATTTCAAATATTTGTATGAGTATGTATTAATAACATACTTTTTCAAATAATTCTTAGCATGGATTTTACTACTGTACTATGCTCAAAATTACAACAAATTCTCATCCGAGATATAAGGACTAGGATAATTAACCTACGATGGTATGGTTTCCAGTATTACGCTTCCGATGTGACTTGGAAATATCACGTAGAAGCTGCCACGATATTGGGATGAAATTAAGAAAGAAAATTAGTTTACCGACTACGAACTGAATGTTCCAGAGAAAAAAAATAATATTCGACCAGATGGCGAGTTTCATTAAAAAAGAGAAAGGCAATGGAAGCATTTGCGTTATTATGGATTACTTTTTTAGATTATCAGTTTTTTGGATTCTGGGCAACATTTAAACTGCCGTTCTCTTGCAACAAAAAGCGTAGTAATGTATTCTTCAAAGGCACACAATCCACCAGCTGCCGTCGGGATTCCGTTATAGAACCGGTCCTTTGTGCTCAGATACGGTGTTTCCACAGGGAAAAGAAATATCGAAGCTCATGAGAGGAAGGTGAAGATAAAAGATATCTACCCCGTCGAATCATTCGACACATTCCCGAAATCCGCTTAGTTTTTTACTATAATTTTATTTTCAACACTCGGGAGACCTTAATCCGGCATTGATTCCTTTCGGTTCAGCGAATTCTTGCGTAGTCTTAGTGAAAGAAGAGAAAGACAAAGTTGCAGGAGTTTATCGGAACCTCGGCGACAGAACCTCTTTACCCTCCAACAAAGCCTGCTAAGCCCCCAATACTTATTCCACCCATTGAATAATTTATAGGTTTTATTCCAGCACATGTCTGCTACAAGCCGAGATCCTTCCTCACTTTCCATACCACCCGGGACGACCCGGGACTCAAAACTCTTCCTTTGATTTATCGTTTTGGTGCGATGATTCTGGAAACATTTTAATGGTGTCGGCTTACCTCTGAGCGCATTTAATTTAATTTTGGCCAATAAGCTGCTTAAGCGGGAGGAAAATTTGCAATGGAAACAGTTTACCATAGGATCATTCCTCACCATATTAATTTCATTTATTCTATTCTATTGGATTGCTGTGGATTGGAATATCATTTCCACGTTAAAATTTCAATAAAAATTTAGGAATAATTGCGTAAATGCCTGTATCTCATAGGGAAAATAATAATTTTTCATAATTTCGAGTGAAAGAATGAAATAACTTACTCGGAATGAGTTATTTCATTACCTGTCAACTGCATAACCACGAAAATGATTAAAATGTCCGAGTCCCTTACCCTAATAAATTGTAATTTGATTGCAATATCTCCAGTGACATATCGGATTGGAATGGAATAATATTAAATGACATTTATCACTTTTGTTGCACGATTTATAAAAAAATTCAAAATTACATGTTTAAATTAGAAATAGTAAGTTATTGGGATGCTGAGATGGTGCGGATTATTGAAATCCGAGATTGAGCAGAAAGTGAACGGAAGGGCAAATAGGTTGAAAAAGAATAGTGACCTAGGACGCCATTGAATGGGATTAAGAAATATAGGGAATTGAGGAAGAACTAGGGAAGAATGTATTTACAGTATCCAGAAGTATTTTGTTGGTCCGAAAGCTGTCTAATAATAAAAAAAACTGCCTAATACCTTAGTTCAACGGTAGACTGTTGAAGTAATAAGGCTAAGAATGAAGTCACTTCAACTCTTGAAGTGTCAGCACAACGTATATTACGAAGCAGTGGTCAGGTATAAAAATTAATACATATCTTGGCTGAAATTCATCGAAAAGGAAATCGGTTGAATTGAAAGGTAAACCCCAAACGCTCAATATTAAGTTGTGAGTGACACCAATCACAGCATCATGGATTCCAATGTCACTAAAAAATTTAGCATCAAATCATAGTTTCGGAAAATAATCATTTACTGGTTCACTATTTTATATGGCTGCATAGCTCATTATCATGGCGTCGTCAAAAATGAAGAATCATTGCATTATTGAATTATTATTTTACTCGTATTCTAACTGGTAGAGGCATGTGTCATTTAAATCAATTACATTTCCCTGTTGATTTCTAAAACCCTTCCTTGGCATGTGATTTTTCCTTAAAACTCTCTTCAAACATTTACTCACCATTTCTTCCTTCTTCGTGACGTCTTAAATGCCTATTATCTTTCTCCTTCTTGTCCGTTTATCTAACATCCTCACACACTTAGCTCAATTCATCATTCCGCTTTAACTCATATCCATCTACTCTATTAATTATTTCAGCCTCGTTCAGTTTCCACAATAAATCTTCTTTCTTTTTTTTTAACATTACTAAATATTCTCTTGTGATTTACCTATTTACCTCTTCAACATATAGTGTATTTTATCATTTACAGATTCTGTTGTAACATGTTGGAAACGTTCTATAATAGTAAGAAATGAAAACACTAGCAGTTCCACTTAATTAAACTATTTTATTACTGATTTCGGTGTCCTACACCATTTTAAAGTACTACTTACAAGTGTTAATGTAACTAGTTTCGGTACACTACAGAATTTTCACTAGAAAATGGTGTAGTACAACGAAATAAGTCGTAATAAAAACGTTTAAATAAGTGGAAAGTAGCTAGTGTTTTCATTTCTTACTTATTTTATCAATCCTCCAAAGTATAGGTATTTCAAAAGTCTCTGATCTAGACTCACCCTCTTCCATAAAAACAGTACCTGAACCTCAGCCACTACGCTCCATCTAAAACATCTTCCATAATCTTTTTCCTACTCTTTTACTAGGAGCCCCGGTCTTCAATTCCACCTATTTGTGTGTAGGTGCAAGTAGGTACGTTCAAAATTGTGCGTTACACCGCGGGTCAATTCCCGAAAGCTCTACCTGCCGGAAGTGTTCATTTTGGTTACCGACCGGTGGGTCCTGGGTTCAAATCCAGGTGAATCCTCTGGACACATCCAAGCTCTGTGATTTAGCGGGTTATTAGATCTTTCCGGGATACCTCAGGCGGCCCAGAGAAAGGACAAGTTCCCCAGGCCCTAAATGAGTTGAGCTACTCACACCTTAGGGCTTAGTGCAAGGTGTGCTCAATCCTCACCTACCAAAGCAATCTTCGACTTTCATATTACGGGATTGTGCAAGTTCAGTCACTACGTGCACCAGGATAAGTCGACTGCGGAGGTCATTGAGTGTTGTTGAGTTTACTGATTTTTAATTGCTGCTTAGGAAATTTGAAAGTATAATTTTATTTCAGCAATTTTATATAATTAAGTGTAAACGTTTACCTAGTAATTTATGGAACGAAGAGAAAAACTGAACTTCTGCTTTAATTATAAGTTATATTGACTCCGTTGAATTCATGAAAATTTCGAAAATACGACATGAATTTGTTAGAAGTAAAGTTACATGAAAATAATGGTCGATAATGGAGTTCGATATTGAAAAAAAGTATGATACATACAATCAGATGTATCACCTTTTACGGAAAATGCTGATACAAAGAGTGGACTTAAAGTGGACGGATTGCATCCTTAATCCTTAGTAAGGTGATGTGATTGTGTTTCCTAAAACTATAGACTTACTGAAAAAAATTTAATGATGAAATACGTGCCATTTTTCCTCGTTTATGCTCTTAGACGGTCTTTATATACAACTGCAGCATATCATCGAAATATATACTCATTGAAAAACAGATCAATCCACCTTTGGGTTAGCAGTGGACGTGAATCGCGAGCAAACGGCGAACAGCGGTCCGTATCTCGAAAAATAAGGACAAAAAGAAACATTTTTTCTCCCACTGCCACGAAAATTTCATCTAGTTGGTTTTGGAATCCAATATTGCAGTTGTTTTTTTTTATTGAAAAGCAAGCGTTGTAAAATTTTGTGGAAAATTTTATTTGAAAAAAAAAACAGATTACGAGTGCATATCGAATAACGCCAACAATCTGCCGTCGCGCATGCACGTTCAAATATGTAACATTGTTAGACGCGTTTCACACAGTAGGCGTTTTAAACGGGTTTCATTTGGACACCCCTCGTGTCTACGTGCCTACTTCCGGAGGGTCCAAAAGGGGCAACCGTTATAGAGAAACACGGGATGGGGGAATCGCACGCTGGAGGAGAAGAGGTGGCGAGAGAGGGAGGGAAGCACATTCCGTTCGAGGGAATCGAACCCGGTCCCACGGAGTGGGGAAGACCCTTATTTCCCCTCCCCCCGCAAACCCCTGCCCTCGACGAGGGCAAGAACAAAACCCCTCCGGTTCATCACACGGATGGTTGGAAGGGACCCCCTTTGACGAGCGGAGCCCGCAGGAACGCGCGACGCAGCCCAAAACCGTACAAGAGAACTCAATTTGCCCTCCCAAATTCCTCTGATCACACTCCTACTAACTAAGTGGGTTTACGCGGGAGCGGGAGCTCCCTCTGCGACCCGGGATTTTGAAAAAAAAAATGTGTGACGGTTTCACCGCGACATTCACACACTTCCTCCTTCCATCTCTTCCCGGGGAAACCTCCGACATCCCCCGGACGAAGGGAAGAATGGAAAGAGGGTGAGGGGGAGAGAGGAGAGGGTGAGGGGGAGAGAGAGAGAGAGGAAGAGAGAGGAAGAGAGAGAGGGAGAGAGCGCAGGAGCACGGGGGAGATAAGACGGGAGTGAGCGAATGAATTTATTACGCTCGGAGATGGGTCGCCTGAAACCGGGACTGGGGAGATAACAAAGCATCATGACTAAATATTATGCCCACGTCTGAAACGAGGGTGGGGGGAGGGGAAACGTGATACACGGAATGGGACGCGCCCCGGGAAAGAACAGTCCGTTCCTTTTATCCTTCCAATTTCAGAAGGAAAGGAACACGCGGTGCTCATGTTCCAACGGTGAAGGGCACTGCGGCGAGCAATACTCCACGTTTAAAGACTTGCCGGCCAGGCTCATCTCGGGGAAGAGTCGCTCGGAAGAGGGTTCATCATCCTCCTAGTTGCTCGAGCCATTTAAAATTTCGTCGTAACTTTTCAGCAAGCATAAACCAATATTTCTCGCCTGCCACGAATACACACTCCGATCTCTCCGGATGGAATACCAACATGCTGCGTATTCGTCGGATGACTTGGGTTACTCAGATATATGATAAAATGAAAAATGAAAATAACCACGTGGTGGATGGCAGGTAACCCAAGATAAGCTTCATGCGAACTTAGACACTTTCTCTAACGAAGTTACGGTGGTGGAGTTACGGTGTGGACAGAATGTAACCCTCCAAAGTTGATCTAAATTATTGAACCATTATATTGTTACGCTTAGAACCCGGACTTTCCGAAAAAATGCCTTTTCCATGCTTACGAATGCTTTTTGTCTAAATTTAGCCTTTTATTTATCAAAAAGCACATGTTTCCGCCTATAAATCTCAAAATTTCCATTTTTCGAGATTCGAACCCCAATTTTTTTATTAGTATTCCACACTACACAACTTGTTCCTAGGGCGTGAAAAAAAGTCAAGTACATCTTCTTAAAAATAATAGCGATGGCTTTCGGACATTCCTCCGCGTCAGTGTGTCTTTTGGTGACAACAGCTTCTTCAGCCATCCTGCTGGCGTCTTTAGGTCAGAAGTGACCTCTGACCTGAAGACGCCAGCAGGATGGCTGGAGAAGCTGTTGTCACCAAAAGACACACTGACGCGGAGGAACGCCCGAAAACCATTATGGATAAACGCCGCGGAAACCTCAGATTGAACCTTTTTAAAAATATTGATGGAAATACCACTGATATTCAATAGTAACAGAAGTTCATGTTACGTAGGCTGCTTTAGATACACTCATGTGACCTCTGTAGAGTTCGTGGGATCATTTTCTATTTCAACATACGTGCTAAGCGACAGGAGACAGGGATTTTCTATTGAGATGAAAAAAAGCTTCCTATTGTATTTTGCAATAGTATTACACTATAAAATAAGCGTAATTTTACTTTTGAAACTGGTAAATCTTAGCTCAATGTTTATCCATTACTTATTTGAAGCTCATATTATTGATAAAATAAATGTCTCGAGTGCCTATTTTCCCGGTTTATTTGTCATTTTTGCTTGATTATTTCTCATTTTCTATAATCAATGTACTTCAGGCATATACATAATTATTTTATAAAGAGAGAGTTACCATTGAAACTTTCTCACACATTTTGCCTGGTTTTACTGAAAATCTGCCCGCGGGGACTATGAACGAACGGGAATCAACAAGGAAAGGCTAGAGAGATTTGGCTGTAAAAATAACCGTACACATTAAGAAATTGCTTATCATGCTCAATTTCACTATAAAAACGGTTTGATGTCAGCCTTGTTTTTTTACCTAGTCTGCCGACAAAAATCTGCCGCCTCCCCGAGGGATGCACCTTTGGCCCAACTAAGAAAACTACTGGGGACGTCCACTCCTGAAATGGTAAAAGTACTGGGGATGAATAAGAGTTAATCAAGGGAAATAAGTCTGGAAGATATTACCGTAGTGAAATATGGAGTGGAGAAATAGGTCACGAAAAAATCAGCTTGAATAGGTTCCAAATAGCAATCCTATCATTCATAGCCTGCAAAAATGACGATTTCATGGAGCACGAATTTTAAATGTTTACATGCTATGAACACGCATGGAATTATTTTTAATGCAAAATACTTTTTTATCTGAGTTTACAGTCGTCCAAAGTCAGATTGGACTTAACCTCGGATGGTTGAGTCTCTCGACTGCATTTTAAATGCGTAAAAAAAGGACTTAGCCTTTCTTATTGCTTGGGCGTAATGGGGCAGCAGCGATAAATTATGTAGTCTTTCACTTCAACTGAAAAAAATTCACGATCTCCCTCCAAATTGGCGTCGCCGTCAATTCTCGGCGTGACGAGATCGAGTTTTTGTGAGCGAGCATCCTGTGATGTATTCACCGAGATGGGAGGGCGGACGAACGAAATTCACTCAGAGGGAATGTTTACACAGGCAAAAAGCGCAGGATTCATTACCCAAGGTTGTCACCATCGACATTCTGTCAATTTCCTGTTCTCGTTCACCAGGCATGTGCAGATGACCTTACGCGCTCCGTTTGAGTCATGCGGAGTTTATTGAAGTAGGTATTCAATTACTTATGGCAGCTGCCAATTTTTTTTTTACTGTTGCAGTGATCGCTGTGATGACTTCAATCAATAAACACACTCCAAAATATTTTGTGAAATATATTTACGAGATTAGAGTGCGGTGAGTAACATCACGGAATGGAGAGGAAATATAATTCCTACGGTACTTCCTAAGATCCACTTTCCTGATTCAGTCCATAGAGAACATTTATTGCTAAATTCAATCGGCAGGAAAGAAACTGAAGGGTTTTTAAGGAAATATTTCGTAAAAAATTTTCCATACATCCGCAGTACTCAATTAGAAGGTTGGTTGCTGCGGATACCACTGATAATTGTGGAAGAATGGTGAACAGAACTGATCGTGTGAAATTAACACACACGAGGTATGGTGGCATTTTTTTCCTTGTGCCACCATTAGAGCTTCCATGAAGCTCTAAGCAACAGAAAATAGCTGGAAACCGATTTTTAGAGAATAATATAAAGTGATTTGATGAATGATGTGATGGGTTTTTAACACATGAAACTCGATAAAAAGTTATTTAAATGTCCTCACACACAGAAATTAAAATGGTCGACATAAGCTATCAACGCACGTAGGCTATGTCATTGGAAATGGAAATGTAAATATGGATAGTTTCTCGAAAGGACCACTAACTAAATTAAAAAAATTATAAAAAAAACATTACCCTTGGATTTACAGTTATATACTTGGATACTTTTATCTTCAAAAAAATTATTAATGAATTTGAGGAATATAGGTAAGAGGGTGCAGATACATTTATGTCTTTCTTTATTTCGAGCCTCTCATCTAATCATCCATTCACATCAAGTCATTCGCGGCTTTCAAGTTGATCATTTATCATTTCAGCACGAAAATTCCTCTCTTCCAGCTACGGCAATGGATTTTCCAAGCTGTCTGAAGGCTGTGAAGAGCTACAAGCAAACACTGAATACAATGGAAGAGAAATGGCTACTCCAGTTCATCCGACAACGTAAAGACCTTCTCTCGATTAATTCAAATTTCTAAGTCCGTCATCCTTAGCCGTTCTCGTCATGTTTACTATAAGTAATTGTCTATTAATATAGACGCAGGCAAATGGATACTTACAGCTCATCATATATTTCCATTCGTGGGTGGATTCAATGAGTTTCAAAGTTTCAATGTGAAGACCCACGGTTCCAAATTCATGAATCACTAATCCGCCTTTGCATTCGAATGATGTTGCTCGTGTTGAGACCATTGAATAAATAAATAAGTTATATCAATTGTACTCATTCAGCATTAAAAAGAGAATTAAACATATGATTTTTTGGATGGAATGAAGGCAGGTAGAAAGTATGAAGAACTGAAAAAGGAAATAATGTGGGGAAAGAAAAAGGAAGTCCATGCGATATGATACGAATAAAAACTGCTACGAAACGTCCAGAACCTATCTTCAATGGGAAAAAGTACTACTACGGTGTTGATGTTAGAGTAGATAATAAGTCTTCCTTAGGAAAATAAAGGAAATGGGCAACTAAATTTTGATAGCTTAGCACGCCTTTCTTATTTTATCACCTCTCTTCCGCACTAGGAATTAGCAAACAATCACTCGTAGTAAAAGAGAAATTATCAATAGATTAATTAAATAATGAAACAAAATTTAATATAATTGCATTGCTCACAATGAAGACAAAATTATAGTGTGTTTTCTTCATTATTATTAACAAAATTTTATTCTGTTACGGTCACGCAACCAATTCCCGTTAACCATGCTCAACTAACCCTCCTTGTATATATAATTGTGAGAGGAAACTATGATAAATAAATATATTTATTGTGCGAATGAGTCATGGGGTTTTAACTTTTTCAGTTTGACATCACCCGAAGGAAATGAAATATTTAGACATTTGTTGTGCATTCCCACTTTGATTTCTGGTTTTCAGATATATTTTCTGTATTTGGTGTGGACCATTCAGCACCTCTCCAAACCGACAACCATTAATGTATTTTTTTTAAATTTCGTGATGAGAAATTTTCGTTAGTATATATAACTATAAATTTTAACATAATTTTATTATTTTAAAGATAGTTTCCCCCATTCAATTACTTCTCAAGTGACATTTTCTAGTTTAAGTCCACTGTAAAATATAAATATCAAGCTCCGATTCATTGTTGGAGGATCCTGATTATCGCTGAGCAGTACCCTTTTGTCAGCCAATTTGAGGACGGCAGAATGGATCATTCTAACTGCGCAGATGTTTTCAATCAAGTGATGATCTTTGTTTGGGTAAGAGCTTTGGTGTGACACGATGTTGATAGTTGGATCAAACAGAGCGTTAATTGCAAATGCTGCTCAGTTCATCGAGTGGGCTTCCCGAGAACGGTGATGGGCGGAAGTGACGTCAAGATTACCTCCCAAACAGCGGGAGGAACGATTAATCCCAATCGCATCAGCTAGAGGAGAGGGGTAAAACATGCCGACAAATGCACCAGTGGCAGAGAGATGTGAGGTCTCTTTCTGTAAAATCGGAGTGACAACACAGTTAACCTTCGTACTCCATTTTAACTCTGCTTTCTTAAAATCGACAAATTCACAACGAAATCCTGAAAGGTGATGCATCCAGATACCATGATTTTTATTTGAATGCAATACTCTTTCCCAGATACGACGATACACAAACCACCGTCTTAATTCTACTGAATATTCTGGGATATTGCTCCACTGTGAGTAGTTGCAATTGGAAGAAGAAAATTTGGCGTATCTACGGAAAACAATTTCCGAATATTTGATCGCAGCAGGAAGTCCACACAATATAATACTGCACTCAATTCTCACTATTCAAGTTATCTTTGTCTTGAACCCCATGATTACACATTTTTATCAGTTTCGCATTTTTGTTTAAAGCGATGAATATTTGGAAATTATTTAAATACACTCCGATTGAAATTTACTAATTATTTTATTATATTAATACTATTATTTATTATATCAATGTACTTATTATTATATTAGAATACTGTATGATTTATTAGAACAGGATTATTAGCACATTATCATACAATTATTAGCCTAGGTTATGTTTACCATAACAATTACTCTGCACTTCTATAAACCTGTGCCACAAGCATAAGAAGAGTGGAAGATTGGTTAAAGATTGATTAATTTAAAATAGGAGTAAGGTTTATGTAGAGAATTCAAGGACGGGGAATGGACAGGGGAATATCCCATCGACTTGAGAAACGGCATGCAAGGCAGGAATGGGTACACAAGCAAAGGAAGTTGAGGGTACGATGTCCCAGGGTAAAGAAAGGGAGCAGAAAAGAAAGGCGGAGAAAAAAATGGCGAGAATTGGGGTCGGGCGGTCGAGTGAGGTTTGGATGCGGTTAAGGAGATACAGAATGGACTTGGGGAAAGGGTAATGAAGAGACGGCTGGATGGGAAGTGGATGGGAAGGAAGGGGCAGGATAAAGAGAGAGGGAGAGAGAGACCGGGGGTGGGGAGAGGGCGGGGAGGTGGTGGTGGAAGGGGATGAGGCCTTATTGTGTTCGGTCACGAATAGTCAAGAGTTTGGATATTTCTCTTCCCCGAAAGTGGTGGCTACAAAGCCTCACCTTGCCGATCGATCCGCTCCGCCTGCAAGGCGATGTCCTGCGGGGGACCAATTTAAAAACTTGGTCCTGCGAAAGCAGTTGGTGTAAAAAAAAATGAAGCAAATCAGAAACCGCCGAGTAAACATTTTCTCTTCCACGAGCGAGGAAAAGAAAACTCGGCCGGAATGTTGGGAGATGCTGCCCGGGTGAATTGTATATTCACCCCGTCCCAGTGCCGGATGCTTCGATGAGGTTGCGCCGCGGGCCCGACGCGCGTGAAATTCAAAACGCGGGGTGTCACATGACGGATTTGTGCCGTAGCATCGAAATCTCAACCCTCCCCCCCCGAAGTGGGGAGATTTCTTTACGTTTTTTTTAATTTTGCTTCAAGACTGACTCTGATAATGTCAATAGAGGGAATCCTCTCGGTGTAGGTAAATACGTGTGCGAACATCGTTTGAGGGTTCAGGAACTACAACGGAGCTTAATCTTTTAGAGAGTTGCTGCTGAATCATGGTTCTCGCGACTATTTATATTCATCAATCGACTTAAATTTTTCTCCTTAACGGGTTTTGTAACTAATTGCAAGAAAACTAGGTAGTCGTACAAGTGGTTTGGTTGGCTCCGATAACTAGATACCGGGAAATACCAAGGGTTCTTTCTTGTCCCAGGTGACGGTACCTAGGGTTATCAAATTGTACATACGCCGATATACTAATGCTTAGTATCCTTGCTCCCGGTTATAACCCCTGATACCTTTTGTAGTGTCAAAAAACATAAAGGGTTTTTAATGAATATCCAGGAATAATACCTTAAGTGCCGATACCCTAGGTTCTACCAACCCCCGATTAGTGCCAAGGATACGAATAGGACAAAACCGTGAAAAGTGACGCCTCAAGATGTTATTATACGCATATATTCAAATTTAATGATCTTTCTCAGAAACGGCGAAGCAGAATTCACTATAGGTATTCAATCTACTGAACAAGCTGGGTTACCGTTTCACTGTAAGGAGTCGGAATGGAAAGCAGGCAATTTGCCGCTGCGCTTAATTACTAAGGAAAATTATTTCGGCATTTTTTTATCGCTGCAAGAAGTTAAAATAATATAATGCCTGCACACAATGCTCATTATTAAAGCTATTCTTGCCGTGAGAACCAATTTGACACATTTTTACCTGTTTCGCGAAAGGTGAATATTAGGAACTGGCTCCTCGAATAAGTATTTGATGTATCACTCGGTTTGGATACAGAGAATGAAAATGAAGTCGAAATCGAAGCAGAAGTAAAAAATAATGAAATATAGTCTAGGCGACCAGTGAGTAAAAAATACTCTTCTTATATTTAACTGGATATAATGTGGATTTCATATGGTGTGCATGATGTTCGGAAAAAAAGACCATACGCAAAGGCGTACATCCGAGGTTTTTTCAATACAAATTTACTGTTGCTGGTACCAATCCCTACGTAGAGCTTTCTTTAATGACAATTTTAAAATATAAATAGTTTCACTACCCAAGAGCAAAACATGGCAGTGCTTGATCGCAATTTTATCTCCCGTCATTATCTTGCCACCGAAAAAAGCATGAAGATTATGCAGATTCTTGCAAGCAGGCGGTAGCCGTGGAGGGTGAGATCTTACGAACGTTTTTCATCAGTCGAAAGACTGCTAATATAATTTTCTGAGGGATAACGCACATAATGTGAAAATAATCACACTTGGTAATCGCAAATTTCTGAAGATGAACCTTAATGGCCTTAATGGCACTACTCTATTGCCCTTTAGTAATTTTCTATTCGAAGGATAGAAAATTGCGCTCGACGACAAGATTTATTTTGGAAAATGCTGACTTTCAAAACTATGAAATCTTGGAAAAAAATTCTATTCAATAAAATTGACCCAATAATGACTTGGAAATATAAAAAAGAATAGGGATCGTGTTAAGGTAAGATTACTTACCATATTTTAATAATGTTTTAAACAATAGTGAAAATTAATTTAGGACTCATCTCATGCATTCAATTCCATAATTTGTAGCGGTTCTGGCCTGCATCCAGACCGTGTCGCTTTTGGAACCATTACCACCATCATTGTTTTCCGACTAAAAATATACTCTGAAAGAAAATGTTTGAATAGTCTTCATTTCTACATGAATGGCTCATCGTAACAAAAAAAACATGGCACAACCTTCTACAGGGAGGCATTAATTACCGGAATGTTGCTGTTAATGGAAGAATTTTTATTTGCATTTTCATTCACGCCACTACCTAGCTTCGGCTTCAATTTTGATCCGACTATCCATGCATAAGCTTCGAAACGCGGACCTGGTTTTACCCGCTACCCACTGCGTTGACTCGGTCGGCTTAAGTGCGCAAATTCCATCCAGCATGAAACGCTTGGAATAGCGCTAATTCCTACGGTGGATACCCACGGGAGAATGAGGGCTGTTTATTCTTCTACGTGTGATAAAAGTACTGCATTCGTTTGGGTCCTGAATAAACATTTATTTTGTGCTTAGCGATGTGATCATCGCATTGTCCCTAAAGATTATTGCAAACAATATTTCATTTACCTACACATTGAGACGTAAGTGTATATTAACCTATTCCTGCATCGACGTGATGCTAATTTCAATATTATAGAACATCTATATGTGTCATCAGGATTTCAGAAATGTTTCATTAAGCCTCTAAATCGGGAAAAAAGGCTATAGGGAAACGGGCTTGGAAAAGTGTTTCCCGATTTCATTTTATACTCCGGTAGTTTTACTGGTCCCAATTGGTAGCTGAAATACTCAGACTGTAGGTTATTATTCTTTCCTGATAAACTATTGAAGGGATAAATTTTCAATCTCCAAGAGGAAAATTCGTAAATTTAGCATCACCATCATCATAACCTATGCTTCTAAAAGCACAGAAAACGCAACGCAATCCGAATCTAAAAGTAGGCATGTATGAGAATTTTTGAAAATGAAAAAAAAAGTTGTATGCCAATTCCTTTAGCTGAGCTGGCTAACTTCAATTAGCAGTGTTCGTTTTTGCCCATTTTGACATCTCCATCTCCATTTATAAGATAATAGCTCTTTGGGAGGTTTTGCCTGACAAGGGAAGAAAATACATTGCTACATGGAAAAACAAATTATTTCCCGATCACGGATTCAATCCGTTGCATCATCTTCAATAATTTAAATGACGAGAAAAACGCCCCACTACATGGCGGCGGGAGGAGGTGGAGGTTAGAGATGGTGGGAGGGATTCAGCAAATTCGCCAAGCGACTCCTGATCGTCCTCCAGGGGAAACATTGCATCAATCAAGGACGGGAACTCATACCCTCCCGCTGCAAAAACAATGAATGTAAAAGGTACTATCGAACCGAATTCCAAGCTGTTTAGTGTGAGAATTCTCGCACGTAAGTAGGTACTAGCATCCTCTTACCTTAAGGAAGGAAACTGAAAAAAAGAAACACCCCGTGAGCTCTTGAAATACATACGAGGCTCCGGGAAACCCGATAAATCACGACCTAAATCCTAAATCACGAGCGTTTAAATCGCTACTTGCCCCCACCCCACTAGCCTCAGTCTTCGAATGCGGGGGAAACAGATAAATATCCATCTCTCTAGGCACCGCAATCCGTCCCAAGTCCCCGATCACCTCCCCACCCACGAACCGGTCCACCCATCCGATTCAACAGTTCGACTTAATAGCCATTAATCGGGAGGGAAATAGAAGAGGGATTGGAGGCGGATTGGACCGCACGGGCGGAAACCACCCCTATCCCCCTCTCATACTCTCAAGCACCCCCTCCAATCCCCAAACCCAACCGCTCCACCCAACTCCCTTCACCCTTCCCTCAAAAGGATTTATGGCCACGACCACGGACGAAGGATGCCGGGCGGTCGAGAGGGGCCTTGCGGAATAAGGGGAGACTCCCGTGCCGAGAGGAATGTGCGGGAAGGGAGGATGGTGGGCGAGGGCCAAAGGCGAAGGTGAAAGGTGCGATGCGGTCGGGCGGAGGAGGGTTGGGGGAATGAGTGGGAGTGGTGGCGGGATAGGGGGCGAGATGATAAATGATTAAGCCCCCGTGACGTCATTAGACGGATATCCGAAGGGGAGGAGGGTGTTGGAGCGGAGGGGGAGGGAACGGGGGTGGAGGACACAAGATTGGGGATATCAGCAGGGCGAGGGGGTTTTGTCGAGGGACGGGGGATGGGAATGCGAGGGTGAACGGATTAGACTATTCGGATGGGGTGGGAGGAAGGAGATGGATAGAGGGAGAGAGGGAAAGATAACGAGAATAATATGAAAGGGAGTGTGTGGGGGGGATTGACTCAAAATTCTCCGAGAGATGGTACGAGTTGGGATTTATGGTTTACACAGCATCTACGACGCGGATTCAATTTTTTGGTCCAGTGGAGTAAAGGACGTTTCGGAAGACTAAGGACTTTTTGGAGTGGGCAGGAAACGGAGCCGGGAGAGGATGGATCGATTCCTTCTCCCGCCATTAAAAATGGGTGCGTGGTGTATTAAAATCCAA
>LYUA01002733.1:126697-137227 GCA_002093875.1 Calopteryx splendens
ATATTATGCAGTGTCATTTTATTTATTGCTATAATGAATATTTGCATATTTTTCCGTTTCCTTATCTTTTGTCGATACATAGAGGCAATGAAACGTTGGTGTTTACTTTCATATAGCCCGAAAATAGCCCCCCCCCAGCACTTTTTATGGTCGATATTTTGTACAAAAGGTGGGCTTATATTCAGACAAATACGGTAATCCTTGTTTGAGTGTGAATGTATAATTTCAGGTTATATTTTATAATCCTTTCCCTAAGGGTAGGAATGTACTAAGGTTCATTATTATCAATTTTGAAAGTGAATCTGTGAAAATTATTGCAAATTTGATCGCACTGAAAAGCTCTATAGAAAATGCGATCTTTCTGGGCATGTTACCAGAATGTCTTTCAATTTTCTAAAAGTTCTTGCAAGTTAAACAAGTCACTTGATATTTTTTTCTTTGTACCTCCCTGTTGAGTTCCTTGTCTCACTCTCCTTCCTCCTCCTCTTTGGACGACTATGTATTTAGAATGATCTTCCTTGCCCTTCCTCTTCCTTTCTTGAACAAACTC
This sequence comes from Calopteryx splendens, assembly GCA_002093875.1. Classification (NCBI taxonomy): domain Eukaryota; kingdom Metazoa; phylum Arthropoda; class Insecta; order Odonata; family Calopterygidae; genus Calopteryx; species Calopteryx splendens. Next base: position 127,248 of record LYUA01002733.1, read on the forward strand.
TTACTGTGTTGTCCTTACCCATCCATTTTCCTGTAGAAATAACTTTAAAATATGCCCTAATGCAATGCTGAGAAATTGCAGTATGAGGCATGTTATCTGGAAAGCACCCTATGGCTTATTGGATATGAACAAGGTATTACTTAGTATATGTGTCCTAAGGATAAAATTTTTAAACGCTAGTAGTTCAACCATTGAATATAAGCCTGCGATCAGAAAATATCATTGTTCGTTGACTGTTGCATCATTTAAATCAGTCTTGTGTAAGTCTTGACTGCATGTATACATTTAGGATTTTACTGAGTATTTAATCTCTGTTGGTACATAACTGGTGCTACTATAATCATTGTGACTTCTCAAGAATGACTGTTTATCTTTGTTTTCATCTAAAATATCTTTTTTCTGACTGATTTGGTATCTCAACATTCACATTAATTGATGATTTTTTTATTTTTAGTTAGTTTTCATGAAATAATTTTTAAGCAACTTTCATATTGAGTACAGCATTTACTTATTCAACTAAAAATGAACCTTCTACATGTCATAATTTTGGATGCTATTAATTTATATTACTGAAATAAACTTTTTTCAATAACATGCTGAACTAGAATTATTATTAGAATTGAAGTTAGCTTAAACTTTTTTCCATTATCAATTCCAAAACATTTGCAGATGGCAACTATATTTACCAAATATTTCACTGAGTACAGTGATATTATTAATGTGGCAGTTGTTAAAATATTTACATCAGTCAAACCAAAAACATGTAGTTGTGACTATAAGTGTTGGAGGTACGACATATCAAGGTTATAAAAATTAATTTGAACGTGATATGTTGCATTAAGGCAATGTAGTTCAGGTCTATGGGTCAAATTTGATATGAAATTCATCTGAGTAATGGTGTCCAACAAGCTGTGACATTTATATGGTATCATATCTATGAACAAATGTTTATAAAGTGTTAGTTGCCACGATACTGGAGCTAGCCTCTTGATAAGGCTGAGATCTGACTTAAATTCTCCAGGCTTCTTGTCTTGACTTTAATCTAGCAATTTGTATTGACTCCCGTACAATTTCATTAGAAGCACCCATAAATATTCAGTAAATATATATACACAGTAATTATTTGGTTTAGAGTAAAAAAAATAAATTAAACTCAGATTTTTAAAACCACATTCCAAAGCCAGAAAGTTGATGCAAATAATATCATATGTAGGTTCACTCATACAGTTATAAAATATGTAATAAAATGTTTGTATTATATGTAAGTTTTATTGTATTATTGGTTTTGATACATAGAGTGTTATCGGATGAAGGATATCAGTTTCAAAAATGTTTAATATTAACTTGGTGAGAGGGAGGTGAAAGGGAGGGAGGAAGTTGAAGAGGATTATTAGAGAGGAGGGTCAATAAAGCTGTTTTGGAAGTACATTAAGTGCACTGAAGCAAAATTGGAAGAGGATGGGAGGTGTATTTGAGTGCATAGTGACAAGAGTGGAGAAAAACGATTGGGGATAAGAATATGTAGCTTGATTCAAAATAAAATTTGATTTTGCATAGTCTCCGAGTGTCCTACTTGTATTGCATTCTCCATCCAGATCTGATTTTTGTGGTTGAACACCCAACAAAATCCATGTGAGCTACAGGGGTCTAAACACCCAATCTGAGCGCCCCTGATTACCATGAGCCCTATAAAATGTAGAAAAAACATCTCTTCAAATTCTCTTTGGACCTGAGTAAATTGACTGGAAAGGTGACAAAACTGTCATTCAGTAATACCATTATACAAAGGAGCAACGATAACTTGGGAGTCATCTGAAAACTACTGCAAAAGCCTTCATAGCAAGAAATCATGGATCAAGCAAATGAGGCTGCAAGGAAGGTTAATTTAAGTTAATCAGTTGATTGACAAATTAGTAAATTTTAAATTCATAAGGAAAAATGTCACTGTTCTTGCATCATGAATAAAAATTATGCTAATTTGTGAAGAAAATGCCCAAAAATGCATTGGGTGCATGCATTCATTGCATGGATTGTGAATATCTTTGTGTACCCATTAAGGACCTTGGAATGAGAGTGAGTATTCATTCGCAGTTTAAACCCTTGATGTTCAGTTCCCTCAGTCTCTTATGGCTAGGCATGTTTTATTCTGTCTGCCTCAAATTCCATTGGTATGGCTGCAACCGGCACAATATCCCTGGGATCCACAAAAGTGCTAAGTTTCAAGCAAGTGCCATTATGGGATTTGCATACATATCTGGTGAAATGATAACCTATTTGGTAGATAATTCAGCAACTGACAAGAGGGTCTCAGGTTCAATACCTGGGTCATACCTTTGGACAAGCCAATCTAAAATCGTAGTGACATGTTTTTCTGGTCCATATTTCATGAGAATCTGAATGTTGCCACTAGGAAAGGAACAGGCCTCCCTACCGTGACTGTGTTAATTTCACACACCTTAGTTCGGGGTGAGCTCTACTGTCGCCTATCAAATCAACCTTGGGTTGATTACTGTGGGTGGACTTCTTTATCTACAGGCATAATGGGTCATAATAATTCCTGAAACATTAGTGAATTTTTATATTTTCCTTCACCACATGTCACTTCAGGCCAAATGTAGACACATTCTTGAGGATCTTTTCCTACTTTCTTAGAAGTAAAAATCTTTATATGCATGAATAGTATTTTTTTGATAGTGAAAATGTGTAAATTTATATTTTGATCATATAGAAATGTGAGGAACTATAATTATTTTAAAAAATACTATGGAAATAGAGAGTTTTTACACTGCAATATAAAATCCAGTATGCTATGTATCATCAATATTCTCATTTACTGAGTTGTTTAGTTTTAACCGAGAGAAATTCCTAAAGATTGTTTTATTACAATTAGTTGAATGTTTCCACACGAATTAGAAGGAAAAAACTTGTGTACTTGTGTATTTACCACACACAAGGTTTCATCACAAAGTGAAATCAGCAGTACAGTGCTGCTAAATTGAGTATTAACGCATGCTAAAAGTCAGGTGAATTACACTCAACTTTTAATGAATGTTTAATATCAATATTCCAATGTGTTATGTCAGAAAAAAACATTTTTTGTTCCTTTTCATGAACATACCTATTCATATAATTTAATATTATATATATTTAATTATAATTTATTAAAGAATTATGGGAGATGCAAATAAAATTGATTTTGATTATTTTGACTGCCCATTGCAATATCTAAAAACAAGACTTAAAATTATGGTCACCACATGATAATTTCTTTTATGGTTACCATACTGTCCATCTTTAACTTTTTTGTTGCTATTAACTCCAACTTTTTTATGGTATAAATAATCGGTGTATCTCTTAAATCATGAAAATAAAAAAGTAAATCATCTTGGTTTCTTTCCATGAGCCCTCAATGGTTTGGAAACTATGAATTGGTAGTGTAAATTGCTGGTGGTAAATGATACTTAATAATGAAGTAATGGTGTTGTTATTTTATCTAAATGTATTAAAAATCTCTCATTTTTATATAAGAATTTGTACTTCAATATTTTCTGCGTGAGGACTATTATTTAGATTATTCCATTTGTTGATATAGGTAAACAAATTGATTGTGCTAATATTTTTAATTTGATTAGAACAATGTGAGATATTTATTTTGTAGAACATCAAAGTACACTTTTAAATTATTTTTCCCCTCCCCCAATTTTAGATAAACGAAAACTTAACATGTTTTTTCACTAGTCAACTCAAAAATATAATATTGAGATTTTTCTGTTCTAAATTTTTGAAGTAGGTAATAAAAAAATATGTCATTACATTAATATTATAACTTTTTGATGCATTATAATTTCAATAAGTGAAAAGGCTTGTCATATGCATTAATTGTTGACGATCCTCAGTCCTTCAGTTGCTTTGTAATGCTTAAACGAGAAATACAACTTTTGTTATTTTTCTCAAGGAGAAGTGAGGGAGGGGGTCACAGTGGCAACACGAGCCGTTGAAGAGGAGGACCAGCTCAGTGGTCGTGGGACCCCTTCTGATGGCCCTGACCTCCTGTCTGACACTCCACCAGTGCCACCTAGGAGAAGAGAGAGGGGTGGTGTTGGCAGGCGGCACACACCTCCTAGACCTGTCAGTAATGGTCTCCCACCAACTCCTAAGGTATCGTGGCCTTGTTATCACCACAGTGTACTTCCCTTACTGAGACTTTGTACTATCCTTTTTCTTATGTCTTTGTTCTTCTTGGTAGTATAATAGTACCTAATTGGGGAGCTCTTTCTTCTCAACTCTACTTGCTCCTGAAAGACTTCCCATGATATGATTTTTCCATCACTAGCTACTGCAAATCCTGAGTCAGCTGGCTGTCCTGAAATAGGTTCCTCAATGAATAATGCCTCAGTTTTGTTCTTGTTGCCAAAAAGATGAAACCTTAATTTGTGCTCTCCTGATTGTTGTGATGGTTATTTTAGAGCAGTGAAATGGACCCTGATCATCTGTATTGAAAGTTTTTTATTTTACTCTGAGGAAGGATAATGATGCAGTGATAACCAAAGTTAAGACTTGAAGCCTTCACTATAAAATATTTGATATTGTTGCTTGACTTTGTTTTTACTCATGTTTCAGTATGAGTGCCACCAATGTGAGTGCTTCAACCCCTATTCCACATTCATTTAGTGATTAAAGTGATGCCATAAAAATATACTCGAAGAACACCTCCCATTATAAATTTTTATTTTTCCTCAAATTTCATTTTTGGAGTAAGTGCATGGACATATAAGTGCATTAAATTTTCATCATAAGAAAAAATTAAATCCCATTTTAAGCCCTAATAAAAAACAACTTAGGAAAATTGATTAATATCTATTTTCCCCTAAAAAATCTTCCACATTTCATGATCATCTACCTTGTCCCTATTTATAAAGCATTCAAAACTGGTGTTATATCTTTTGTAAGTGATTATATGTGTTGACATCTAAATGCTGGATGCATATTAAAACACATTGGAAATTTACAAATTCCATTTATTTACATTTTTTCCAAAGAGTTTAAACTACATAATCCATCAGCAGTGTAGCTGGAGTTTCACCTAAAATTCCAACATGAGCATGTTCACTTCTCCAAAGTGTATAAGAATATCACCATGGTAAAATAATAGCACTCTCTAGCACTAAATGAACCCATCTTTATTTGTATCTGACAATTGATTAATTGCCAACATTATCACCTAATTGGTCTCCCTTTACAATCCTTTTGGCTCTTATTTTTAAGCGTGATAACATTAGGATCACATTATTATTGAAATGATAGAATATTGATACATATGTTGTATCAACTAGAGTCACTTGGTTATTGTAAAGTACCAGAAACTTTTGTAATTAGAATGATACCTGGTATAAGTAGCTATCCCAGCACCCATTATATGCTTTTAGTAGGCTTTTTTATTGCTATCCTGACTCTTCCTGTGGTCCATGTTCCCCTTAGTTAGTATTTGATGCCACTCTTGGCTTCTTATCAGGTTTACCAGGGGAAAAAGCACCTTAGTGGATACAACACGCGTGCGCAAGATGGGACCCAAACCCTACAACTTTTGTGTTAGTAGGTGGGTGCTTGACCCACCTGGCTAACCTAGTCTGCTTAAATCAGAGTTCATAATTGAGGAATATCATTACTGATTGTGTTCATTCCCAACCTCTATATTTCAAGGTGCACATGGGAGCTTGCTTCTCCAAAGTGTTCAATGGCTGCCCCCTTCGAATACATTGCACAGCATCCTGGATTCACCCAGAGACAAGAGATGAGCACATTCTAATAGCTGCAGAAGAGGGAATTTATCATTTGAACCTCAATGAATTGCATGAGACAACCATAGACCAACTTTACCCCAGGCGAACTTTGTGGATTTATGTCATCAAAGACATTTTAATGTCTCTCTCTGGTAAGAAGCGTTAATTTTTATCTAATTAACTTATAATTTCAGGGAAAAAACGAGCGGCTCTATATTTTTGTGCATCAATTAAAGATTAGCATCCCATTTTTGAATGTCACTACATATTGAACAAATATTTTAACTGGGAAAAAATCTGGAACAATACAAAAATTAAAATTTTTAACATGAAAGTAAAAGCATTTCTTTGAAAAGGTTTGGCAGGAAGCAACATATTCTCTTTGGAAATTAATTTGTGCTTATACACTGATCCCACCTCATCACCAGGCAAGTCACCCCATCTGATGATTCCATGATGGGATGACTTGCCTGAGTACTTCCTCCATACCATAAAGAAAGACATAGTTACCAAAATGCGAGCACTTTGGGATACAAAGTAGCCTAAGTCCTCTAATTTCGTGCCTCTATGATTAGTTTTCATAGCTCTTTAATGAGGAATTGTCGGAATTGTAAATTTTGCAAAGCCTGAAAGTGTAAATCTTGCTGAAGAAAGGCTCATTATTAGAAAGCTGCAAATGAGGAATCAGTTGAGTTACAGATATCACTTCGTTTATGTAATATACAGCTGCAATTAGAACTGGAAAATCCTGATCCAGCCTAATTAGCATCCATACCATAAGAACATCTTTCCTTTTATCAAGGAGATGGCTACTATTCTAGAGGAAGCAAACACATAGGAAAATAAAATGGCCAAATTTATGATGAGAGATATATCAAGAGATCATGAGCCTTTTATATCTACAGTATTTAACTTAATGTATAAGCTACCAAGATTTTACATGCATCAGATTGTGACATTCATATCACACAGATTTAAAAAAACGTTCTGCGAAAAAAGATAGTTATATATTGTTACAATAGAGTGTAACCACTGGCAATTGTTGAAAATATATTTCAATAGATAAATCTTAAGCTATAAATTGGTGCGAATTTCAAAGGAATTTCAAAGTTTTTGGAACTCAGCTTACCAGCACCACGTCATTGAAAACGCATTGCTTTCAGTCATATATGCACTAAGTTGATATTATTTATATCCAGCCAATGTTTTCAGAAAATTGTCTTCACTTTTTGTGATTTCATGAGAATTTGTATTTTTTTCAATAGTGAAAAATACACCATTTGATGTTTAAATTATCCTTCATAATTTTTTTGTGCCGTAGGGAAAACTCCTCAGTTGTACCGGCATGACCTTCCTGGACTGGTGGGAAAGCAGAGTCATAGGTTTTCATTGCATGTCAACCGAATTCCAGAAAGGTTGGTTCCACGTAAATTTGCATTGACAACAAAAGTTCCAGACACCAAGGGGTGCTCCAAGGCATGTGTGGGGCGAAATCCATACAATGGCTACAAGTACCTTTGTGGTGCGACTCCCCAAGGAATTTTTTTAATGCAGTGGTATGATCCACTGAATAAGTTTATGCTGCTCAAGGTATGATATTTTTGATCTTCTCATACACCTTTGATTTATTGATAAATGCATGTGGAGAGAGTTTTTGGAAAACAAAACTTGTGTACTTGTACAAATGAAGTTTAGAAATATAAATTTTATGGTTTAATAACAAAATATGCATGCAATGGAAACCATCACATATAAATGTGTATCATTAAATATAGCTTACAAAAATTAAATTAATGTTTCTTGATTAATGTGTAATGGTTTCATTTATATATATACCCGTCATGCTATTTGGGGGTAGGTGCTGCAAATTAAAGCCTGATATTAGTTTACAAAATTGAACTTACTCTATCTTATTAATTTCTTCATACTATTCTATTCTTGCATACTACTTTCACCACTGTCACGTTCATATGGTGTATCATACGGTCTCTTCTAGACCTGAAACTTTAAATATTCCTTCTGTTGTGAGTCACATCATTCACCCACATCTTTCTCAGTTTACTCCTTCCTATCTAACAATTTACTCATCTCTTATATGTGATGCAACCCAAACTTTCTGAGAATTTTAATATTCCACCCAAACCATTAGTAATAAGACATTCTGCCACTAAATGCTTCATGGTGTGTATTTCAGCTGCCATTCTGTCCAGTGGCCTCTTCATGAGTGCTTGTGTTTCTTCTGTGCAAATCTTAACCCTATGGTCTCAGGGAAAATTTCACTGCAATCATCTCATCTTCAGTACATTATCTAGAAAGCATTGATATGTCCTATGAGAGTCCAACCATATTAAAAACGTCATAGGTTGTCTGCCTTCGGTCATCAAGGATCACTTCAAGTACTTTTGCGATCGTTTATGGAATTGTGCATGATGAAAGTTGACCTGATAGTTTTTCATCCTCCAAAGACTCCCTGCCATCTTTGAAACGCTAAGACCATTAAAATATTTTGGCTTGGGTTAGAGCTTACCAAAAGTCTCTTTAGCACTTGGTGGGTTTCAGCAGCAGTTTTCTTGAACTTGAAACAAAACTTAACTCCTTTGCATCAGACATTTAGGAATTTGCTGACAGAGAAGAACATGGTGTGACAATAAAAAACAAAATCTAAGGAATACATGCACTCACAAAGGTGCCAATTTGGCAGCTAAATATACCCCTAGTGGCAGAAGTTTGTGCTGCTACTGGTTTTGGCGGAATAATAAAATTATTGCATTCTTCCAATCTTTTAGAACAAGTAAAATTTGCGAGCATAAATTAAACAATTTTTATAAATTGCCAGTATTTCTATTCTGAAACACGTTGGGATAATAAGAAGGGAAAGTTCCCTCCACTATAAATGTTTTATCAGGAATGTAGGGAAATGAGGTGAGGGAAGTGTAGGGTGGGGAAATGAGGTGTAGGGAAATAAGAAGAGTTTTACAGGTCATTCATGAAAACATAATAAAAATAAAATGCATCCTAGAATTATTTTATGTTAAAATCAAAAAATTACAGTGCATAAAATTAAGATTTTGCTGTAAATTATTAATTTGGTTGTGATCATTTCCATGAAGTAGCTAATATATTTGTTAATTTTAACCTTTATCATAAAGTTTAAAATTTTTAAGTAGCTAATTACACTATGCATTTGAATGCATGAAGTTGGCAAACTTGAATTGCTGTCACCCTTTTAAGAATTTACTTGCATTTTCTCATTTACTGCAATAAATAATCTATGAACCCATTGAAATTTCAGCACTTTGAGTGCAGTCTGCCCAACCCACTAACAGTATTTGAGATGGTTCTTACTCCTGATGAAGGAGAGTATCCATCTGTATGTGTTGGAGTCAAGAGAGGCTATGAACAAGAGCGCCGGCTGAAACTGGACTTAATCAATATTAATACTGCCCCTGTTACTGGATCTGTCACTTCATCATGGTTTCATACAAATGGAGGGAGTGGTTCTGCTGATGCAGATCTTGATGATATGGATGGGACTGGTAAGAAAACTTTTCTTTCAAAATTGCATTTTTTTATTACTTATAAATTATAATTATACGTTTGATTATAAATACATTTGTCACAATATTTTAGTTAATTTTTCTGATAAAGAAATTCACGGGTTCCAGATTGGGAAAATTCATTTATTCCTGTAAATTAGCTCAAAAAATATGATAACAGCTATGTAAATTTAATTATCCAATACCGTATTTACTCGTGTAAGCTGCACACCTTTTTTCCTGAAACACTGGTGAACACATGGCGGTGTGCAGCTTGGATGAATCCTTCAGATTTTCATTTAACCCACGCACTTTTTTTCCTCAAATTTTTATTGTTTGCATCACACATTGTTTCTCGTATTCCCATTGTTTGTTTCTCAAAATTCTGCATCAGTAAACATATCGTTGTTGATTGGTGCATCTGTTAATTAAGCCTACTTTTCTAAGTATATAGTAATAAAAATCATCGTGTAACAAATTCTGAGCTTACAATGATTACTTGATGAAAGGCTAGGTCAGAATCACCACTCGATAAAGGATTTACTGTGTATAGGTCATACATAAGACAACACAGCGTATCTGTGGGCTGTCATGAAGGAGTGTGGCACCTTTAGGCTAGAGAAATTGCATGAGAATTAGGTGTTGTTCAGTCAGACCTTAAGGT
>LYUA01002733.1:199601-209887 GCA_002093875.1 Calopteryx splendens
AGGGTGTTTCTTTAGGAGTGTGTCCATCAGAAACCTACCTCAACCGGTAGATTACTAACAATAATAATGAGTGGATACCCTGTGTAAAAATTTCAAATTTAGATTTTGTTTTTTTATTCCAAGCCTTTGTTAAATTTCTTAAAGAAATTTTTCTCTGGTTCCATATGACACAAAGCGGTTGGATTTTCTTAGTTTTCCATTTAGTTGGGGTAGTGAGTTAGTAGATTGTAGATGTCTGAATATTTTTTGTACAGTCCAGGGTTCATCACAATTTTTATGTGGGAGTGAAATTAAAATTCTTTCAGGACTAGCATATCGGGATAGAGATCTTTGAGGGGAATTACCTCTGTTGATGTCTTTGCTGACTTTAGCCTTAGTGTTTTCACAGTTCTCTCTTGAGAAATTGTATTGTATGCAATGTCCTTTTGCAGAATATCTCACATGGTGGAATTCCTTTCTTCATCCTGCTAATTCTTTCAGACTGTGAGAGGAGGATAGCCAATCAAATGCATTCAGCTTCAATGTCTCTACCTTCTAGAGAGTAACAAGTTTCATGTGTCAGGCAGCTAAAAATAACTACTGACCATTTCTTCATCCTTAGTTATTATGTGAAAGATGGCATCTATTACATAACATACTGATTTCTGTTTCAAAAAAACTCCACTGGGAACTCCCAATATTCCCAAATGCCAAATATTCCCAATGCCAAATGTTGGCTAAATTTCATAATTAAACTCAGGTTAAAATAATTGTATTTCCTTCATTTTAAAGAAATGAATTCTAAGGAATTCTGTAAGTATATCTGCAATTTGATACTTCTCTAGGAAAAATTCCAAAATGCTTAGCCAATATCACGCATTCAATTCTGGATGGTCGGAAAGTGTTACTTCAGAAAACACGTACTATTTCTACAGATCTAAGGAATGCCAGTGGCTATTTTTTGTTGCCCAGCATATGAAACTCATAAGAACTTGAAGGGTAGTATTCACATTTCCAGGTAAAATTTCCTGGTTTTGACAGGATACCATTCCTTACTGAATCAAAATGGACCAATAAGCATTCTGGAACCTTGTATTCTGGGTGACATTTAATACAGCATTTCCCCCCTTCTATCTTAAGGGGCATTTGCAGTCAGTCCTATGCACTTTTTTTTGCAAGGAATGATGGTTTCTGTGAGGTGTGTTGGTGTACAGTAGGCAAATCACAGACTTAAATTCTTAAAAGAATGAATTGGCTTTCGACATGTTTCGTAACAATAAAACTGATTACAGTGCCATCTTTTGACCACTCCTTTTTCTATGCTCCATGGATATATGTAATTTTCAAGTCACTGTCTCATGAAAAATATACATAAACAACTTCAATGTAATGAAGTCAAGCACTAGATGTACTTCATCACAAGTTGCACTATATAGTTGATTGTCATATCAGCATGCATTGGGTGTTAATGAGGTAATTAGATTTGTTTTATTTTTGTGAAATAATAGATCCCATCAAATTTCTTCAGTTTTGCTGTATTTTAGGCCTCCGCATTAAAAAAAAAGCATGGGGATACCAATGAAATTAATCATTTTTTTTAATTTTCCACTCAACTATTTCTGATTTAAATGGTAAATTCTCAATGTTCTACTAAGTAAGGCATGGTAGAGCTCTTTTTATTTTTATTTTAAGAGTGCCTTATTTTCACCTGATTGCCTTAAAAATCAAAAGTATTGTTATTCTTACCCCATTGTGCTTGAGTTAGATGATATTTAAGTTATTCCCAACATATATAGAGACTGTGGCCTGCATAATTATAGATTTGTAAACAATGATTATAATGCATTTGGAGATTATTGCTTTCATGTTCCATTAATCATATTATCTTCTGTCATATCACAGGAAATTGATTGACTTATTTTTAGATAATGGTGTGGCAACCATGAATGGATTTGTCAGCACAGCAACACAATTGATATGTAAATATAGCAATGCTTCGCTTAGCAATGCAACACCTTGTTTAACAAAAACAATGAAGAGATCATTCTTTGCTCTATAGATTTCATAATTTTATATATGTATCAGCTTAAGAGAATGACTTCATGAAGTATTTAACATTTCCAAGTTTTAGTGAATGGTTTAATAAATTGTTACTATATAATGTGTATTTGTTTACCTTATAGATTTCTTTGTAATTTATTATTTCTGCTGTATTATTCTATTGATACATACTCATGTGTTCGAAGTCATAATGCTAAGATGAAACCATGGCTTTTAAGTGAGCAAGATACATTTCTTCTTTTCCAAAAGGAGATATATAGGGTATTGCTGCTGTATAAGATATTTCTACCTTAGGCTGGCACATAGATATGCATACAGTGAAATAATAGTTGTTCATAACCCTCATGGTCTTACAATTCATAAGTCAGTTTTTGGTATAAGTCACAAAAACCAACTATAAATGTGTGGACAACGCTTTGTGATGCAGTAATCCTGGTGTGTACACATCTTGAGTGTTTATAATGCACCATAAAATAGTTGCTATATCCATTTTTTTATATGAATTCTCTTCCCCCTTCATATTATGAATTTTCTTGTCAAATGGAAGAGCTTGACATCCATGTTCCCACCCCAGCCATGTGCATGGTGCAAATTTATTATCGGTAACACTGATCTTGAATGTGTGAGGTATGTTAAAGTTTCATGCAACTGAGGGGTACATACAAAAAAATTATTTAGTAAGTGAATATATGCCAGGAAAACATTAATAAAATAGATAAATACATGAACTATTGAATTGAATGTAACACAGATTTCATCGTATGTATTTAAATTCTGCTTAAGAGAGAGGGGATGCATCCTACCTGTATAGGAATATGCTGCTCATGCCTACAATAGCTTTCTGAAGACTAATTTGGCTTCAGAAAGGGAAGAGGCACTCGTGAAGAGATCTTGGCATTAAGACTGTTGATGGAAAAGAGATCTCAGAGAATCAGGACACCTTTATTGCTTTCATAGATACAGAGAAGGCTTTTGATCGTTTGCAGTGACAGCAGTTGTTTCAGATACTATGAGAGGCAGGAGTAAAGTACAAAGACTAGAATTGTATGGCATTTGTACAAAGAATGAATTAGCTACTTTATGATATGATTTATCTTTGTGGTTTTGTCTTTATCTCCACCATTGTTCAATGCATACATTCAGCGAGTCATGGATAAAGCATGAGAAAGATGGGGAGAAAATGGTGGAAGATAGGTGCAAGGTAAACAGATCGATATGTTAAGATTTGCAGACAATGCATTGGGTTTGGCTGAAAGTGAATAATGCCTATCATGCATGTTGAGAGAGTTGGAGTGTATCCTCAATATGGAATATAATATGCACATTAATAGGGAAAAGACGAAGATCCTTGTATTGAGAAGGAATGGAATGGAGGCTAAAGTTACTCTAAATGATCATAGACTTGAAACAGTTCAGGAGTGTAAGTACCTTGGAAGCAAAATCACATCAGATGGTCAAAGTGTTAAAACCTAATTAGTAGGTTTAGTCAGGCTAAGGTTGCTTTTAATAAGAAAGGCTCCTCAAATCGAACACCATCAAATTGAGCCTAATAAAACACCACCTTAAGACATTCATGTGGAATGTTTTACTCTATGGAAGTGAAGCATGGGCTCTTGGCTCGAATGGAAGACATAGAATAGAGGTCTTTGAGATATGGCCCACTGGAGAATCTTTAAGATATCGTGGGTAAATAGGTTAACCAATGAAGAGGTACTTTGGAGATCTAAGGAAATGCAGTGTCTGTGGAAAATTATGAAAAATAGAAGAGACTCCTGAATAGACCACATGTTAAGAGATGAGGGACTAGTAGCATTGATATTGGAGGGCTCATTTAAAGGTACCAACATGAGAGACAGATGCAGAATGAAATATGTATAACAAATTGCAGAGGATATGGGCTACCATTCGTACTTGGACGGGAAGAGATTGGCACAAGATTGGGAGGAGAAGAGAAGAAAAACAACTGCTGCAAATCAATCTGCTGATTGTTGGCCAAATAAGAATTCCAGTAGGAGTGAAATAATGCATAGTAGTCAATGGCACAACAGGCCTTATATGCAGCAAATAATGAAAATCATTCATCGTCAACAGAGATGAATCCTTGGATTGGTTTAATGTAACTCTTCACTCAATTCTCTCATCTAATAGCCTCTTCCTGTCAATATGTTTCTTTAATTTTACATTTCCTACTATCTGATTCATTAATTTTATCTCAGGCTCTGCTGTTATTCTCTTTCTGTTTTGATATATTTTACCTTGTTTAATAAATTCATAAAACGAAAAATGTTTAGACCTCCGCCAGCTGCTCTCACATTTTATAATTTATGAATAAGAATCGATGAAGACATTTGTTTGAATGGCATGGATTTTGGCTAAATAGTCTTTGTATAAGTTCATTATGTTGAAAATGTAATGATCATTATGTGAAGGTTTAAAAAATGTTGGTGCAAAATTTAGTTTAAGTTTCATGGGTACATCCAGGATAGAGTATAGAGACTTAATTAAGATTTTATGAAGCAGAATATGTGAGAGAATTTTGCACTTTTAGAATACCAGGCAATAAAGTTTGGAAGTGGTTGTCTATAGTGATAACTAAATGGAGATATTTGTGGTGTAAAATAGTTTTATATGCACAGACACCTCTTATTTTCTGAGCAAATGTTTATTGATAATGTTAATGTTATGTTATGATTTTATAGTGGTGTTTTAATTATATTATTACTTTGCCATTATTATTATTATTGTAAAGATCAATATGTATCAAGACGTTGAATTTCATTTGTTTTTTCTCAAACTCTTATTTGGTTTGCTACAATGCCTAGGGTACAAAATGTCATCTAGGGGTTGGGGAGTCCTTTGGTAAAAAGTGCCAAGTGGGAGACGTGGTGGGCTGTATGCTTGACTTACATGATAAAATGATCAGTAAGTACGAGCAGTGAAATTCAGCTGTTATATCCAACTGTGGCTTCTATTCCATTTTTATTGTTTAGTTAGCCCCATATTCTGACATCCCCAAATGGCTGCCAATTTCCTAATATTTCTTTGTTCTTCTCTCTTTTTGAACTATGTCAATGTGTTTAACGCAGATTAATGGTGGGTGACTACTTATTATATCCCTATCCATTTACACTCCATTGTTTTATTGAGAAACTCTTTGAATATATTTTACATGAAAGCATGAGCATATTTATTAAAAACTGGTCAGTGAATCAAAATGTATGCTTTAAGTTTATATATTGTGTCACTGCCTTAAGTGAAATGTATAAGGTTAGGGGCTGCCATATTTGGTTTGTATCCTTGGTGTAGTTTGATTATTCCTCTTTATTCATCTCATATACCTTGAATGTTGATTGAATAATACAGTAGTCCCTTAATATTGGCTTGTTTACATCCCTTGATGTGGGTTGATGTAGATAGTATGTGGTGCTTTTCAAAATCCAGGAGAGTTAAACAAAGCAGAAAATCCTCCCTCCATGAATTACTATATCTTAAATAGCACATTCACTCTACTAGTTCAGGCTTCACTTTGTCAAAGATTTGAATATCCATTTGGAAAAATAACAAATTGTCGTTCTTCAAAAAATAGTAATTACTGATATGATGTGTTTCACCATTGCACATGCTGTCAAATGGCATATTACATGCAGTTTAGGAATGCCCTATTTTCATTTTTTTTCAGGAAATTGTTGAGTTGAAATGATATTCAAGATTGGGCTACATATCAATGCCCATGCTCCTCAATCTTAACATTACATATATCTTTCAGTGGCTATAATTAAAATTATGTTAACTTCTTAAATGGAATGCACCAAATGTTGAGGTAGTGTAGAGGCTTGCTGAAAGTTAAAGAAACTCATCAGGTTAACTATAGTTAAGTGTACACTTTTTTAAAAATAAGACTGATTCATTGAGAGAGTTTTGTGTTCCTAAGCTATATTTTTATTTACATTTTTGATTTAATACTTTGGTAAATTTTAACTATTTTATCTAGTTTAAGTAATTGTATCAGTTTGCAAGGATATAGCCCAATATATGTAGGGGACTACTGTAAAAACAACAGAATTTATTAGTCATCAAGCAATGTTCAAATAAAATTGAAGTTTCTTAAGTATTCAGTACTCAGTGCATTGTCACTTTCATGTAAAATATTCGGAGTGGATTTCAACCTGCTTTGTTGCACCTCCCATGAGTTCAGATTAACTTTTCTTTCACCCTTGTGCTGAACCCAAGTAACAGGAAGACCTTCCATTGTTTCTTTCTCTATGCCCTCAAAGGAAGAGAAAGTTTATTGTGGCACAGCTGAGACATTTGGCAAACAGTGGCAGGTTGGGGACATTGTGGGCGTGTTCCTCGACTTGATTGATCGGACCATCAGTAAGTCTTCGAGGAACATTTCATTTGCGGTGTAAATTTTTCAGCCATTAGATTTCATGACAAGCATTGAAGCATGTTTTCAGGGCTATTTATGGATAAATATTTGGCAGTACGCATCATTGTTGTTGGTTGCATTGGATTGAATAAATCCCCTACTGGATAATAAGTTTTTTTTACATATTTAGTAGTTGACTGAAGTAACTCTGTTTTATTCTCTGGTATGGAACTTTGCGTAGAATAATCTTTGTATACTCAATTCTCTGTAAATATTTCCATATTGGATAGATGACAAGCTTGACTCTGGAATGGTATAAACTGTTAAGGTAAAATCCTTTCATTGTCTTGTTGTTTTTGTCCTTTGTATCCTCTTTTTGTGCTTAATTGTGCTTTATTAATTGCAGTTGGCTTTCTATTTTTACTTTAATATATTTTGGTGTGTTTTTGTCACTGCTTTGTGCTAAGCTTTGGAACGATTTAGTTAAACTATTTTTACATTATATTTTTATTTTGTAATGTTATATGAATAGTATTTGAATACTTTGTGATAGGGTTTATAAAAAAGTTATTTTAAAAAATGTAAATTTTCCTTGTAAATATTGTTAATTCCACCTCATGCTGTTATCCTTAACAAGGGCTAAAAATTAAACTTTCTGGCCAGATAACTTATTCTAATGAGTTGAAAACTGTATAAATACCTAAATGTTATGTTTTGGAATTTAAAGGTGTTGTGAATGCGGTAAGATAGTGAATTTACAGCTATCATGTGCTCCTATTAGAGGAGATTAATGCAATGCAAATTCTTCAAATTCTCTAATTACCTAGTGTTTTGTTTGATGAATGAGTTTGCTTCAGCTAATTAGTGGTAGATTTGAGTGAAAATTTATAAAAGGAATAACGTGTGTATATTCAGTTATCAAATATAGTTTTAATGCTTTACCAGCCATCATTTGTGACTGATAGTTTTTATTAAAATTTTGATATTCATTTTCCATTGAGCAAGTAATGAGACTGAGTTGGGAATGAGTTAAGATATTTTTGGTGCTGTACTTTACACAACCTTCTTAATTCAGGTTTCTCACTTAATGGAGAGCTTTTAATGGATGCTCTTGGAGGGGAAACCACATTCGGTGATGTGCAAGGAGAAGCATTTGTACCAGCATTTACACTAGGTGTTGGGCAAAAGGCTCGACTTACATTTGGTCAGGATGTCAATACACTCAAATTTTTCACAACTTGTGGCTTGCAAGAAGGTTATGAGCCCTTTTGTGTGTAAGTATATTTTATTCTTTACATGTTTTCTTCAATTAGTACCATGTCCTGATTGATTTTCATTCATTTGATGATAGCATTTTAAATAGTTTGGTCTTGCAATGCTGTTCACCTTGGTATATAACTAACCAATGATATAAACAAAGTATAACAATGGAATGTTTTGTTTGAAGATTTTTTCACAAGAAATGGGTGACTGAAAAAGTACAGATTAGATGTATAGTTCTTAGTTTTTACTGTGTTCTGGTTTTAACTTTCTTTACCCTTTTTTTCTAACCTGTATGAATGTAAATACATGTATTATTCAAACGAGGCGTATTCCAGTTATCATTCAGTGAAGTATTCTTGCCATTTCAGGAACATGAAGAGGCCTGTCACATACTGGTATACAAAAGATCAGCCTATATTTGAAAATACAGAAGACATGATTGATACAAGAATAGATGTCACTCGAATTCCAGCTGGTTCTGATTCACCTCCATGTTTGAAAATTAGTCATAACACCTTTGAGACAATGGAAAAGGCAAATTGGGAGTTTCTGAGACTTTCTCTACCTGTTATATGCCAGTCTTCATTTATTGAGTGAGTTTTGTTTTTCAAATAAATCTGTTAAGTGATAATCTATAAATTAGAAATGTTTAAGAAAGTGTAATTCTCATTTCATAGTGAATCAGAAAAAATGAGACGCTGGCAAGAAATCAAGATACGTCAGCATAGACTCTTAACTGAAACTGAACAAGTAGCACCTGCTCATATTGAGCAAATAATGAAGTCTGGCTTCACAATGAGTGACATTAAAGGTATGGCTTTAATATGTATGAATATTTATATTTCTCTTATAAAATGGTAAAATTGTGGTGTAGCTAGAGTAGATCATTCAGTTACTCTCTGAAGGGTCCCAGGTACAATTCAAGCTATATGGGTTTGAAATATAAGTGCTAAAATGACATGTCCCATTCTATCTTCTACCCTTACTTGCTTTTCCAACATCAAGAAGTTTTGTAATTCAAATGGATGTTACCCATTAGACATGTAAGCATTTGGTCAGTAAAAATTCTTGTAATGAAGGCTTTAGAAATTTTTATGCAATTTTAGATTAATTTTGCACGTCGATAACCATATGACTTTAGACAAAAGGAGACAGGGATGATACAAGATAAGATTATCAGTGATGAAGGTTAGGCACTAGTCTGTTACATGCATACTGAACTGAAGTACAATGGGGTAGTACCCAGACCCTGGGAAAAAAAGGAACCCATGTGCCACAATAAAAGTGAAAGCAGGTTGGAGAGGTGTATGAGAAGAGAACATGCAATTTGGGGGTCACTTCGGTGACCCCCAAAATTAAGTTATGTGCCAGTATTCTTAAGATAAGGTATAGAAATGAGATTATGATCCGTTAGGTGGATTGACCCTTCTCGTGCTGCAGACCACCCTTCCATATCTAACCCTCTTATTCTCTGCTCATACATACTCCATACCTGTCACTGTTTGTGCAGGCCTCTCCATTGCACCCTCATAAAAACCCTTCTATCCCTATCCTTACCATTCTATATGTGTAAATAAATAATTCAAAGAGTTGCAAAATGAGGTCTTGAAAGTGAAAATTAATCAGTGTTAAATAACCCTGGAAAGGTAGGAAGAGTTTTTCTTCTATAGGTATCCTAATGTTTTTTGGTTGTGTAGTCATGACTTTGAGTTCAACAAAGCTAATGTAGGTACTAAGTTCAAAGTTAAATAGCCTGCATGCATAGCCATTTTATAATAAACCTTTTTTCTAAACTCTGAGTTTTACAGTTAAGAGGACTTTAGTTGTTTGCCTTGGTGTGTAGACCTACTAATACTCTCTTTTTGGCCTTTCAAAAAACTCTATATTATAATCCAATAGGACTGCATAGAGGCTACTCTGAGGATGGTGTTGAAGCAGATGAAGTGATAGGTGGTGGAGGTATGGATATGAAGCAAAAGCCATCTCGACCCCCAAGGAAAGGGTCATTAAGCAAGACCCAAAGCTTTGAAACTGAGAATGTTCAAAATATGATGAATGGCCATCCTGAACCTAGTAAGTCTTCAGCTGAAGTTTGTTTAAATGTTACAGCTAAGAGAAAAATTCCATATTTTTGTGCTAATAATGAAAGACCATGGTTTACATACTAAATTATAATAATTTAATTTAAAATACCATGTTTTTCAATTATTTGGAGATGGAAAAAATTATGGATTCTCAACATTTAGGTATGTTAGGAAGGGTGTCTTTGATTCAGGGAACACCCTCCGTCATTATTTTCCTCACCACTCCACCTCCAACATCTATGTTAACTCTTAGCTTAAAAGTGATGATTGGGTAAATTGAGTTGTTGGTAGATTCATTACCCTTCCTTAATACTCAAATATGTCCTGGTGCCCTAAGTAGGGTGGGTTGATTTGTCACTTTAACCCATTTCTTACCAACGTTGCGTTTACGCAACGTTATGTTCGCGATTTTTATTTCTGCACATCTGGTTTTCCTTTGTACTTTGTATTTTTATAAACCTTTTGTTAATTGACATAATAAATGATTTTTTACACGCTCTGGGTATCGTAGTATAATTTTTATATCCGTT
>LYUA01002734.1:43315-56568 GCA_002093875.1 Calopteryx splendens
GACGAAACTGTTGTCGCCACCAGACATACGACGCGATGGAGCATCGGAAACCTTCCAGCACCAAATCCCTACCACATTGCCCACCTTCGTCCAAAATGCTGCCCAAATAGCTATAATGCTCTACTAGCTCAAGCTTATGCTCACCCGCTTTAATGCTTATCTTCGGTTTTCTATGTCTCAAGAATCTCATTACCTTCGTTTTATTCTCATTCATTTTCATCCCATACATACCACACTAGCTCTCTGGTGATCTAAGAAATGACTGCAAACCCGTGGCTGATTGACTAACTAAACCTTGATAGTCTGCAAACCTGACTGATTTGATAAGTTCCCCTCTTACTTTTACTCCTACCACTAGTTCTTCTAACGCCTCATTTACCTTTTCCTCCACGTATACATTCAAAAGTATACAGGTTTCGAATAAGTCTCCTATCCCTCCAGTAGACTCCTATCTTTTGACATACCTTTATTTACCTTATCAGACGCCTTCTCAAAATCTATGAAGCAGATAAATATATACTGATTTTACTCTATACTCCTTTCTACCAATGACCACATTACTGCTAGTCCTCACTTGTGACTCAAACTTTACCCTTATTGAAACTCGAACGTTATCTCCGAAACTTCATCTTTTTACTTTCAAACAACAATGTTTACCTCATAGAAAATAATGATGACTAAGACAAATTTTATTATTGTGGCCATGAATTAAATCCTTTCTAATGAGCTGCCAAAGGTTAATCCCGTTAGAGATGCTCATGCCACCATTTCTGCTCCGGATGAAACCAATTCAGGTCACTGACTTACGAATTGCCTTCAAAAGACACAAGTGTACCAGACGTTTCTACCTCAGCGTATGAATTCTGAACGCTAACGCCCCTTATCTAAGTTATCTTCTTCTACCAAGATACTTGCCACGAAATCTGATGGCCAAGTTTTATCCAGAAAGTTGGGAAACATAGTTTCTCTACTTCTCCGGTGTAAAAGCGTTATTATTAATCATTCCACTGGGTTATGGGATTCAAATATAACTTTCATTATTACCAACAATATAGCCTATGGAAAAAATGATATGGAAAAGGAAATGAAATGCATAGAAGGGGATTAAAACAGAAATTGAATCTCTTCGAGGCCGATTCAGTCATGGATGGAAATTGAAACTTCTTAGCAAGGGTTAGGTTAGGGATCGTATCCGCATATATGTTCCAGTAACTCCAAGTCACATAGTTTAAAACATTATTTGAGATTGGATGATGGTATTTTAGATAATATATGAAAGTGTTTTATTAGATGTGGTAGATTGAAAATGGGTTCTTTCACAACTTTCTTTTGTCATTTATGATAGAGTTTAAAACACAAAAATTTCCGTATATTTCAGTTCTCAATACTGATGTCAATTTCAAAGTTAGACGCGGCTAAACATCGAAGCGCTTAACTCTTTCGCTGAAGGGGTGAGCCCATATTTATTACGTCAAAAGTCGCTTCCATCCAATTACCACGGTCTTTATCCTCTATATTGCCTTGGCTTTGGCCGAGCCGAAACCGATGACGAGGTAATTTTTAGAGAGTGACGAATTTTGGGTATTTTTATTTTCATTCGACGAGTCAGCGAATTGCCGCAGAAGACAAACTATTTTAATATAAATACATTTTTTCGTCTATTTAATTACTTCGTGTACATAACTGAAATTTTGCGTTCCTGAGTATATTATCCATTATGATGTGAAAAACTTTTAAGATAGTGTGAATTTAGAGAAAACTATTTGCCGAACAAATGGTAGCGATGGGAAATTTAGAATCTCTATTTATTATTTGGAATCGTCGAGAGAGAGGTCACAGTTTTCTCTGATGAGTTACATAGCTCCCCTTTTTCTAGTTTTACGAAAAAATACGATCTCGGTATTGTACAAAAAATTACTGCGATATCCCAGTGTGGCGGCTATCACTTCGAAAAATAAAAGTGCACGAAACAGCAGGGAGTTTTTCCGTGACATTTCAAGAAATTGCTTCAAAACACACATTTTTTGTTTTCAAAATATTTAGGAAATATTTAAAATAGCATTACCTTTAAAAGAGAGACCTCAAAACATTTCCATGAACGCACACACTACAATTAAATAAACACAACCGCTATAAATCAATTGTTTTTTTTTCAGAAACATACCTACTACCCAGAACTCTAACACTTAGAAGTGATATAATCTATACTCTATATGGAAGCAGCCAAATAAAAGTTGGGTTATTTTTGTAAGCGTTATATTCGCTAATGTTACGCTCATTCATCATCATTCGCGACGTGCTTAAATACATGCAGTATCTTTTTTATTACTAGCTAATAGTTTGAAATCATACTTACTATAGCAATCAGAACGCTGTAAGCAATTGACAACCGATCAATAAAGTTTTTGCGACGGAAATTGTAGAAAGCCATCTTATACAAGTATATTGCTCTATAATATCTAAATAGGATGGGATAAGTACCATCGCACCTTCGATACCTTCGATTCATCACACCCATTATTGATTTAAAACAAAATTTATATTCCTCCAACTCTCCTTATGCGTTGAGGTTACCACTGAGCATAGACATTTTCAAGGGAGTGACTGTGAAAACATCTCCCCAGTTTCCATGCTACAGGTGATAAATTGACGTAATCTGGGGCGAACGTGACTTTTTTCTTCCTGCTTGGGACAAGCGGGAGTAACATTATGCAAATGAGAGGAAGATCCGAACGGAACGGATGCCTACTACAACTGTCACTCACAACGAAGACTTGAGCCATCATGAGACGGAATGAAACACATCTGCGACGGCGGTGGAATGGAATGACTTGAGCACCGAGACTGGGGGTAGGGAGGCCCTTACGAACTGTGAGTTGGGCGCGGGATGGGGAGGGGGGGGAAGGGGAGAGGGGGAGCCTGACGAGAATGATGGGTCGCGGGGTGGACGGAGTGAAAACTGCCCCATTATGCAGAGAGGAGCGGAGGGTTTGCGTCCCGAGAATGCTCCAACTTCCACCGCTCTCGCTTCTGTTCTTTGCGACCCCACCCCGAGAGAGCGGGGGAGGGGGAACGGAGTGGACCTCGGAAGGTCGAAAGGCCCCTTCCCCCACTGGGCGGAGTGGATGGATTAAGTGGCGAAGCGAGGGGGGAGGCGGGAAGGGAGGTGAATGACGGGAGTGGCGGAGATAGGGGGAGGGTCGGTTGGAAAGAGAGAAAAAGAACCTTTTGGCTGGAGGGAGGAGAGGGGAGGGGCAGCGGGGAAAGGGGTTGAGTGGGAGTACGAAGGCAAATACTTTCACCGGAAAGTGAACCTTTAATTGGTGGGGCAAGTGGGCACGTTGGTCTTTTTCGGGAATAAAAGAACGGCTTTAGCACGTCGGCGGTGCCTAAGAACTGTCCACCATTCATCCCCCCCCTCCAACCCCTCCCCCCTGTGCGTCTCGTTATACGCGAGGGAGTGAATGGGTCGCGGGATTGTAGTCGCGAGCGAAAATTGAGTAACGAGCCAGCGGCGTCGATGCCTGTAGTTTCCTTCGTGATCAAACCGATAATACCTCGGGTTTTAGTGCGAAATACATGAAGGACAATTATTTCATGCTGTCCGTGAAATTAAATCCCGCGAATGGTTAAGGATCGTGACAAATGAATTTCGTTTGCGAGAGACGTTTCTCCTCTCGCGTATATTTTCATTCCCTCCGGATTCTGAAAGTTATCCTTTATCGCTATGGAGAAATTTCATAAGGCGAATGATTGTTATACCTCTCTGTACCTTTGAATAAATAATATAGGCAAATTAATGGTGAAAAAAATGATGTAAACGTAATTTTATGGATAAAATACCTATGAAGACATTTGTGATGATCACAAGATATGTTCAATAATGAATTATCATAATTTTCTTTTACTATCTCCAAATTTTGATGAATCTTCTTAAAGTAGTCTCTATTGGTTGTGTTGCACTTGTGCCACATTTTCTTAAGTCTTCGAAGACATGTTTGAAGTCATTTTTGATAGGTCCTTCAAAATTTCCTCAGCAGCCTTCAACACTGCTTCTGATGACCAATAATATTTTCAGCGAAGGTGTTTCTTTACATTGGAGAATAGGAAAAAGTGCGTATCATTGGGCTTGGTCTGGACTTAAGTCTTCCTGTAGCATAAACTTTAACTGCGAACAAACCTGCATACGCACGACCTGTTATTCAGGTACCTATGAAGTGTCGGAACCCACCTCGCACTTATAAAACTCACGTGCAATTTTTCTATTGACAACGTGTGGACGGTCCCTAATGAAATATTTCATATTTATGATAGCGCCATTGACGTTATTCGATGTTCTTCTCACACAAAAGTAGCAGTGGTGTTACTGTTAACTCCCGTATGAGCAGTTACTGTAGATTAGGGTCCACTTTCCTTTGAAATTGATTTCCCCCCTCTTAAAACATCTTGAACCGTCCTCTTGTAGTGCGATAGGGAAGAAAAGAATTTTTATAAGCCTCCTGTAGCTTTGCATAGGCCTAAGGCTAAAGATTTGTTCAGGCCAAAGTAAAATTTCAGCGAATTGCCTGCATCGTTGCCGAAGGCGAATCGAACGTGTTTCCATTTGTAACGGCTACCGCCGACGAAACACGTAAGAAAAATAAATTAAATAGGGGAAGGCCAATGGTTGAAAAAAATAATTGTAGTAAATCCAATATTTTCCCTCTTTTATGCGATGCGCGGTAAAGTGAAAATAGAGGCAGTTTCTATTTCACTTTCATGTATCAACTACACATCAGGCTAAAAACATAACATAAAATTAAATTTGAGCATAATGACTTATGCGAAACCTTTATAAACGAAATGTATTAAGACACAAAATACAAAATATAGCTAGTGAGTCTTAAAAATTCAGAAATAGGATGTAACTCTTATCACTTTTAATCGATTAGAAAATAGTCGCAAAATTTGCAGAAAAAAGATGTCAATGTTGAAACCAGTGGTACTTTCATGGCATAAAATTAGGTGCATTATAATTTAAATTAAAAGTTGCTCAAAATGAAACAAGTATGTTTTCAAGCTAAGGAGAAGGACATGCCTCAATTGGACCTCTCTTGCGAATGAGTTTTGATAAAAAACTATTACGACAAAGAACATACAGATGTAATTCTATTTACAGGTTCAATTAAACTCAGAAAATAGTCACAATTGGTTTTGATTTTCCTAAAAATTTAATTTACTTTTATAAAGATTTATCTGATCTCCACCAATGTCGTCACTATTATTCAACAATGTTTTCTTTCCATAACGATATCTGAAATGGGAATATTCACGCATTCATTTTCTCATGTCCTCAATTTTCCCTTTGACTCAATGTTGTTTAATAATTTACTCTAAATTGTTAAATTAAATTTTGCATGCAGATATAATATCTATGCTATAATTATATTTACTTAAAATTAATCTTGAGAGAATCGCATCAACGTTAAGGTCTTCTCCTTCCCATTGTTGCTACACGCTTCTTCGGTCAAGCCCCACCCGTTTCCTATTTCCTGTGCAAATATGATTCTGTTTTTTTTAAAGTCCTGATAGTGCCATAAAGCCATAAATTGGTAGATGATGCCATTAAATTACAATGGGATACATTATAAAATTTACTCTTATTTATATTATCGTTAGGGTATGTA
Organism: Calopteryx splendens; assembly: GCA_002093875.1. Classification (NCBI taxonomy): domain Eukaryota; kingdom Metazoa; phylum Arthropoda; class Insecta; order Odonata; family Calopterygidae; genus Calopteryx; species Calopteryx splendens. The sequence continues at coordinate 48,982 of LYUA01002734.1, forward strand.
TTTTTTAAAATTAAACAATAAAGTAATTACTTACTACCCCGATATTAAATTGAATGTTGGTTTATATCAAATGCCATTTGTCTAAATCCCAGTGTAAATTGATCTTTTTAACGGTATTCGTAAATATAATTTAGAGCCATACTTTTTTATTTATAGCTCCGAAAAAAACGTTATTCTTCAGGTTTCTGATCGATTCCATCGCATTAGATTGCGGTAGTCCGCCATTTTTAAACTTATTTTCAGAAGTATCACTACATCAATTGAAACATTTCAGAATTAGAGATCAAAAGAAAATCATTCCTACAAAACAGTACAGAGAATGTAAATATATAAATATATTACATACCTATCTAAAATTATAATAACAGTAAATCGTAATACCAGTAATCAAAAATTTGTATTCAGGAATGAAAATATCATCAGTTGTAAGACATGCTTGAAATATTCTTCAAGATGATAACGTGCAATGCATATTTACAACTATACATGTTTCAATTAATGATACTCAAAGTATGATCTAATAAGATAACACGACCAATCAGTCATGCTCTCTATTGCGCACTTCATGAATGATAAAAGAAGACGATTATATTGGTGCATTGTAATTATTTTAATTTAGAAACCAATATTATATTTTTATGCTCGGGAACTATATTTTCAACATGCATGTTGGATGGGGATAATATGCGTGAAAGCATGAGAAATAATGGAATACATGGTGAGCTATGTAAATACTAAGACCATCTTTTACTTTCAGTCTTCACTTTTCAACTCCTTATTTCAGTTCTTCTTACTCTTTCTGTCAATTTCTTTTACTTAGCGAGCACGGTTTCTTGAAATTTCTATGGCTTAAATTATTTTTATCTTTTGAATCAAAAATATATAAGATTTTAATGATAATAGCTATGAACTATGCCTTCAGTTATTATGCAACCTATACAAATCTACGCAACATTATTGAAAATTTTTGTTATTGAGGAAATCGCGAAAAAAATAGTTCAATAAAGATGATATTGATATATGTAATACGTTTGATTATGCTTGGTTATGTGGAAAGGTAACTGAAACTACTGACACAGAAATACAAAGAGCATCTAACGGAGGAAAGGAGAGACAAATCAGATCAAATAGGGATGAAAGCAGATCCTACAAATGTAGCTCCAGCACTGTTACAATTAGTCAAATGAAGGGAAAGTTAGATAGTGTACGCCGCCGGCTATAGAAAATAATTGGAAGCGATTCCAGGAGAAATCAAACGATAATGAAGATGGAAGACCGAACTGCAATAATGAGCAAAGAAGATGATGGGAGGGAGGAAGAGAATTATAGGCTAGGAACCAGAAATAATCACAGCAAGAAAACATATAATTCTGTAGGAGAGAGAGGTTTAATGATAACGAACTCTTGGTTCAAACACTATCTTAGGCATACGTGCACATGGAAAAGGCTAGAAGTTACAGAGAGATATAGTGAATAAAAAGAGAACGGAAAATATCAAATTAACTTGAAGGACTTGGAACACGGGGGATATAATCTGATGATCAGGGTGATGAAAGAAAAAATAAAATAGGAAATGAGATACTATGGATTTGGTGTGGAAAATAAATCCAAAATTGAATATCAAATGAAACTACAAACAAGTGAGAGGGGATAATGAGGTAATAAAGACGGGTTCCAAAACTTCACGGATGGGGTCCAACAGTTATATGGAGAAATGCTAGAATAAAAATATATATGCATTAACGTAATTAACAACTAACAAAATCTGTTCCAGGTATTAAAGCAAGAAAAACGATGCCCTTAAGAGAAACTAGAAAATGTATTTATCAAAACAAATGGAGTCCTGGGAAGGTGAAAATAGCAGACCCTTATGGATTACCTAATAAAACAACTTCCTGGTAAAGATAATTAGCCATTACGCTTACCACAGTGAAGGAATGGGACTTTAATGAAGATAGCTGAGTCCAGGAATACCAAAATTCAAGATACAAGAATTGCTAATGAAAAGGAACAGAGCTGTTGGAATTGCAAATACCACAGAATTAATAAAGGGAAAAATAAAGGGGAGAGTAGTGACTTTGGTAAAGTACTTTTCTTCTTAACTTCTGTAGGCAAGTATTAGTACCCGTTTTGCGAGGGCTTCAGTAGCTTGTTTAATTTGTCAAATGGTAAAGTTAGTACGATTAACACTAGTAGAAGGTTGTAAAATAGAAAAACTACAAATTTGGTGAAAAACAGCTTCGGATTTAGGAATTGTAGGAAAGCTCATGGGGTCTCTTGAGTCATATTATTAATGGTATAAGTATCATCATCACCTGATATTATCATCAAAGTGCTTAAATTTTCTGTTTGTATTTTGGTATTTGACAGAGAGCTATTGCTTTTAGGCGTAGATACTTCGTAGAAACGTGACGTAACGAAAAGAAAATAAACTTTTTAACGTTCAATAAAACATTTTTGATATTAACTCGACCAATTCCGACATTTTCATGTCAATACCAAGAGCAAAAAAAAATGGTTGCAAACAATGAAAGTGAAAACAAAGAGATTATTTTATTCTTGATGACATGCATTTGTCAAATCTGGCGAGATTACATTTAAAATTTCGTACGGAATGTCATGAAGTTGATTTAATGTTCGTTAGACAGAGTGGGCTAGGCTAATAAAAGTATTTCACAGAATGAAAGTATACTGGAGGGATAGGCTTAACACGTAATTTAATCAGATCAACCAAATAAGGTCATTACATAAAAAATAAGGATGCGTAGCGGCAAGCTGGGGAGAGAGATACAGTTGTCTTCTGTTGCCCATGCATTTAACTTGTACGCCAAGGAAATAGTAGGTCATGCATGGCAGGGAAGAGGAGTGAAAGTATATACCTATGTAGAAGCTGGGTGAAGTAGCTAAATAGGAAATTGATGGAAGGAACAATATGTTCAGGCAAAAAGAAAATATGAATGAAGCTTTTTAAATTGCATTAAGTTTTGTGTAATTCTGAAACGTGGTCTTTGAGGAATGAAGATGAGGGGAGATTGGAGAATTGGGAGAAAGATGAAGTGATGACACACTGAATCTAAGGTGATCGTAAAGGAAAGTCTTCGAACGAACGACTAGGTTGGGAGGGAAACAAAATTGTCCAGTGACTTTCGAAGAAGGCAGACAGCGTGGACGGAGGAATGCCGAGTAGTATAGGGGTAAGATACATGCGTAAGTTTTCTGGTGAAATAAACTGCTACTTTGGGGGTTGCAAGGACCGACAAAAAACTCTTGGCTAGCTACGATGCATGATGAGAAAATGTGACTTCAAAACTACCCCATATGAATAGAAGCATTTTGTACAACTGGAAAAATGAGGAAAAATAATCTTATTTTCAAATAATGGAACGACGGCTAACATTTCCCCCACCTTATTAGATATTTTAAGGAACATCAAAAGATTATAATGAAACAGAGAGGGACTCCAAGTGACAAAAGAAAAAAAGCTATTTACGGCATCGACAGCCCCTACATCACACCAAGGGTTCTTGTGTATCGTATATGCTCCGTAAACGAATTTCATTTTAGTCACGCATTTGGAGGTACGCAGACGGCCTAGATATACACAGGCAGGAATTTAAGGATTTTTAGTGGTAAATAACCTCGTGAGAATTTGTAAAACGTATTATTATAAAAATCGGCCACGTGTTCACATGGCCGAAAGTTACACATATGTGTGGACCTTAGCCATAAAAATGTTTTGACCTGGCCGATATTAGTACTCCGAGTAGCTCAATCAGTTTGATCGTTCCAATATCCCATTTGTTTTCTGGCTTTCGATGAAGTCAAATAATTTTCCCAAAGAAAGTTTGTGCACATATTTTGTAAACAGAAGCCCGTGTGAATGACTCTGCAAAATTCTCTGTTTTTCACAATTATTTAAAAAAATCACATTCCCACTCTTAAAATGCCAGGGACAAGTTTTTCTGGAAGAATACATGGTGTTCTATATTTTATTGGCATAAAAAAATATTTTCCTTATTTACTAAGATATCCGACACAGGAGTTGGATTTATTCACCACTGTGTCTCAATCAAGCACGTTTTTCTAGTATGTGTCTGATTCGTGGCTCAGAACTGTGGCTGGTGACACATAGGTGACTTAATCTCCCCCTCAGAAATATTACTCAAGAAAATCACGTGAATATTCGTATTGATTAAATGAGTAATCCGACTCTTGAATCTTACTCAAGTTCTGTGACATTATTACGGCGAATGCCAGTATATACTCAGACGATTTTTAATGATCACATGAAAATCTCGCTTATTGTTGGAAGGAGGGAAAGATTCTCTACGTGAGACATCAAATCCATTTCTCCCGCGTCGCTAAACCAAAGGAGCGCGTGAAAAAAAGTGAATAAGATAGATTAGGGAGCATCTCCTATAGCAATCAACTCATACCCGTGCATAAAAAATACACGCCCATATTCTAAGCCATTGCCTTCACATGATGGGTAGGAGGAGCCTAAGAGGGCAAGGGAGACATGAGAATTGAACAAAGGAACCTGCGACGTGGAGAAGTAGGGTACAAGACCGTAATCGGCTTATATTTGCCTAGCTCACGAAGTGGTTACGTAGCTTGAGGTATCTTCTATGGGACACTGGAAGAAAACGCATAGGTGTACCCTCCTTAGGTCATGAATTGCAGCTGTTGAGTGAAAAATGAAAGCTTCACACCTCTGTGGGATCGGAACCCAGCCCTTAAGAGCATTACTTGAATGCAACAAGAACTAACGCCGGCCAACTTCGGTCTTCGGAGGAAGGAGCGAGAGGCATAGGTTTGGGGAGAAAGTTGCGCAGGCATGACGCAGAGGACAAGGCTTGCTGCAAAATGGAAGGTTCAGTGTTGAATCGCTTCTCTCCGCCTTATTTCTTTCACAAGCCGACGTACGTATATAAGTATTTATGTATCGTAAAAGGAAATTGCATCTTATAATGAATCATTAAATTGAAATAGATGCTTACTTGCTACTTTTGCAAGATATAGCACGCGGCTAGACGTCCAATAAACGAATAAAACGTCATCCGATTATGAGTGAACTAACTACCGAGGGAGACTACACTTCGTTTCTCACGTGAAAAATCTATAACTAAAAATACACATTTTTACTAAATCATTCCTCTGAAGGTGAATTCTATTTTACAATTCGAATATTTCAGCGGCGTATATATCACTACTTGAAGTGTGCAGTGAAACGTCCGGTGACCAATACTCTATGCCCTTTCAGTACAGCTCATAGAAGATGGAGATTAAATATAGCCCTAGGTCACCATGTCTTAAGAGTTATCTATCGTCTGTATTACGGTTTTAGATCTTCCATTTCCGGAATTTTTATCTCAATCTAATTGCCTAGCCATTAAAAATGGTGATTAACTGTCATCATTAATGTTATCTCTCTTTAATAAACTACATAGTGCTTCAATAATCATTTGGAATACTTTCATCTAGTTAATATTATCCCTCTTATGCTTTTCTTCATATAAGAACTAAAATTAAAATTCCAAAGTTTCTCTGCTTGATGAGAATGAAGAATATAGATATTTTCATATTTTAATGAAATAGAGATTTCATGATCAAAATAAGTGTTAAACGGTGTTGCCAGCTCAAAGAAGTCATGATATTATTATCAAAGCACATGTCCTTATAAATAACTAATTTTAAATATGCAAAATAGAAATAGTGAAAAAGGGAAACCTGAAAAGGATGAAAAAATGGGGCAAAGAAATCACGCGAGAGCTGATGAGAATGTGAAGCACGCGATCTGATAGGAATACGTGAGGATTTCCCGGGAGTAGGGACCGCTGAAGGGTGGTAGGGTGAACGGGGAGGTGGGCGACGGATATGGAGAATTGAATTCCCCCACTTTCACGACCTTATCGACTTTGATGCGGATCAGGACGGGAATATGTCAGTCAGGTGCCGGTGGAGGGAAATCGCCGACTGGAATTAGGCGGGCCCTTGCCTTGGATAATCTCATCTGGACGAAAATTCAAAAATATGGAATGTGGCCACAGACAGCACCGGAAGAAATGATTATTAGATATACTTAAAAAACAAAATGGTAGGGCGAAAAGCTGCTTCATCTAATGTTATCCAATCCGTAATTCCGAAAGTATTCGCAGCGAAGCACCGGCACATTACGTGAGGCGGCGGGAGTTTATGTGATGGAGACGGATGCTTATCAAATGTGCACTTGGAAGCGTAGATTTATTTTTGATAAACGTAGATTTTTTTGCCTTGAGGAGTTGTAACTAACTAGAGGTAACTTCGGTACTATATATATATATACGAGGTCATTATTTTAAACCTTAATTGAGTAGGCGATAATAAGTTAGAGTTCTAAAACGATATTCGCTATGGGAAGGAATAATCGTACACATTAAAATATAATGAAAATTAGGACAAAATATATTCGATTAAATTTTTTGAGAGGAAGAAAAAAATTATTAAATTTCACTTATAGATTTAATAGAGGAATGTGCAATACATTTATTAGTTGAATTTTCAAAGTTAATTTTCTTTTCCTTCCATCAGGGGAAAATTCCACAGAGTGAAGCCCAGCATCGTGATTTGAGAGGAAATTACGAAAAAATGCCACAGAGAAGGAAACCGGAAATGTTGGAACGCGGTAATGAATGGAAAAATTAACTTAATTTCAGTTTCGATCGAGGAAATTTGCGTTTTTGTTTTCCTTTGACAAGCGAGCCTTATTTTTCGATCTCCTGATTCCATGAGGACAATACAAACTTTCTCATGGGAAGCTGACTCCCATGCCTCGTACAAAACGTAGTTTCAGCTCCTTCTTCATCACCTACGCCTTACGCGATATGGGAGCCGTAGTGCTTCCCCTGCTATAATACGTATAAAGCACGCAAACGTTTTAAGCAAAATATGGAGGCAATTACGGCAGAAATCCTAATTCAGGTTCTCCTCTCGCCATACACAAAGCATCCATTAGTTTCCGTCGCCTGGGCCAGCAACATCCCTCGAATGAATGGACGCTTGAACACAAAACGAGCCTCATAAAAGTGGGTTAAGGAGACAGGCGCGGTCGGTCCTGCCGCAACACTCGGCATCGAAACGGGAAGACTGTAAAGGGTCTAAAGATCCTCTCCTCTCTCGGCAACCTCCCCGGATTACGGGCGACAGGGAAGTCGAAAAACTAACGTGATTTCGACGACGCTCGTTATCCGACGCCCCTCTCTCACCGATTCGGGAAAGGACGCTCGCCGTAATTTCGCCATTTATTTTATATTCCCTCTTCTCCCACCTCCCCGACGTGCCCCCACGGCTATTTCCACTCTCCCATTATCTCCCTCTCCACTTATTTACTCCCTCTAGAATAAAGTAAGAGGAGAGAGCCGGCTGAAATTGGAGCCGGAATTAGTGTACTCTCGCCAAATTTGCCCAGCGTTCACACCACTTAAAGATATTTGCGGAGAAAGTATTCTCAAACTTTTCGAGTCCCTCCATCCCTCCAACCCTGCGCACCTCTTCCCCCCGGGCATCCCTCATCTTCCGACCTCCCCCCCCCCTCCACGCACGTATCTC
>LYUA01002735.1:17883-28738 GCA_002093875.1 Calopteryx splendens
TGGAAGTAATTGGTTTTACCTGGCAAATAAATCATAGAGAATTAATTTGAATGCATTAGACTTGATTATTATGTGCACTATCTGAAGAGGAATGAAACAGATGAATTAACAATTGAGCGGGAAGAAAAAAATATTATATTTGCTCCAAAATTCAAGATATATAAAGAATTGGAGGGAGGGAGGGAGTCAAATTAATCAGGAAATAATTAAAATATTTGACAAGACATATAATTCTTGTATTGATTACTAATGCATTTTTAAAATGCAAATATTGACATTATTTCTGCTGCTACTTAAAAAGCATAGTGCAATAAAGTGAAGTTAGTGCATTTTCATTTCCATCTAATGTGTGTTGGAAGTTAATATGCAATCCTGTTCGGCCTGGTTTTGTTGGTAGGAATGCTATTTTTATTCTAGGCAATTATGTGATCAACTACCTTTAAGTAATTCATCAAACTTTGGCAAATACCTTCACAGAAACCACATTCAAGTGACCTATTTGAAATGTAACAAGAAAGTTACACTATCCTATTTACATTAAATTTTATAGTTACATACTTTCTTCTTATAATAATTTACCCAAGTATTATTTATCTTTTAGCTTTGAGAACATGAATATTTATGAAATAATTGCAAGATGCCCATGGAATAATACTATGAGAAGTTTAAGTCCTATTTTCCAAAACCACAATTGCAATTTTGAGAGATATTATACAAAATAAATTTATCAATGAACCGTATAAATGTTTTATTCAAAGTTTCTGCTGACGCAAGAAGGGAAGCCTAACATAAGACCCCATGAAGACCCGGCACAAGACTTCGGACCAACTATACAAATTACTAGTTTACAGTCAACAAGCCAATTTTTTCATACAAGTTGAGAAAACAGACAAACTGACAGAACCTTTTTTGTGGAAAGATAAAATTCAACTTCTTTGCACAAAAAAGATTCTACTAATTTACTTTAAAACACAATTGAAAATTAATTAATCTTAAATGATAGTATTAGGCATAAATTCTAGGAATTTGTTTACCTTAGGGCAGGGGATATGTTTGTAGTATTGATTAATGAAGAATGAACCATTAGTGATATACAGAAAAAAGGATCTACCCATTTTTTGTAAGTCACAAGAAATACCATACATATTGTGGCTGAGGGGGTTACTAGATATCCACTATCATATACTCAGCAACACAATTGCTATCCAGATTTGCATGAGATTATTTAATACTCTGCCAATTCCATTGAGATAAGCTGGAAAAATTAAGCTTAAATCTATCTTGGTCATATGACTAATGGAAATAGTTTTGTACTCTCTTGAGGAATATTTAAAATGTACTTTTGCTATACTTGCTATTACGATTTTACATGTATTGTGACTAGGTGCACGAGGATCTCACAATTGGAAAATGATGAAAAATATCATTTTTGTTATCAGTATTAATATCTTCATCTTCGGCACATATCATGGCCATAAAAAACAATTTAATGACAAGATGAAGATTATCTTTTAAAGAACTTCAAAAACAATCGATAGCACCCAGTACCACTAGTTTTAAGTGCAGCGGTGATTGCTTCAGTAATTTAAAAAAAATCATATTATGATGAATAAAGCCACTTGTATGTTTTATGATTCAGGAGAAATCATTCCAACTCATATAACATTGATGTACTAAATGAATTTGTAACTTGAGAGCTTCAGTTTAGCACATAAGTATACTTACATACATATATGTAACTATATTGCATTATTAATTCAGAAGTACCTTGATTTATGCATTCACTTTAAATAATAAGTTTAGTAAGAAATAGTTTATTAAAGGTTATACAAAATAATACACACATCCAAGCATACTACCAAGAATAAGCATCAGGAAGTTATAGGGATTAAAAAACAGGCAGTTATGATCAATAGCAATGAAGAACTTCATGCTTTCTGCACAAAAGATTTATGTAGTGACAAGTACCTTGTAATCCATTCACACAAAATAGTTTTCATGCTTTCCAGCATTAAAAAGCATGAGTTTCCTTGCCTTAGAGCATCCCTTTAATCAGGTTTAATTTCCAATGACTCAAGAGAGCCAAAATATGAAGAGAAATTTCCTTTAATTCATTTAGATTTCTACAAGTTGGTTAAAAACAAGGTATAACTATCAATATACAGAAGTTTACTGGGTTTGGAAGAAAAAGTGTAATATTCATAATAGGTATATTTCTTTTTTTCTAAGACAGAGCTGTAACAGAAAAAAGGGATGGCTACGTAATGAATTTTTAGCACTCATTAAACAGCTATTTGAATTTGAATTTATTAACGGGCAACTGCCCTTTTCCAGAGTTATTATCCAGAGCTATATATGATTTTGCTCAATTTAATTTCCAGAGCTATATATGATTTTGCTCAATTGGAATAAGTTATTAAAGAATTGCACAGAATTATTAACATATTCCAAGAAATAACTACATTACTAGTAGTGTTTTCAAGAAAGTATAATCCCAAGCATCTTAACATGAAATCTACTTCAGGAGTTTAATACTATTAAAGTTGCTGAATCCCTCCTAGAGTAGGTATATATGCTAATACTTTTTGATTAAATAAAGCTCATTGAAATCAGTCCATATTTTCAACCATCAATCCTAAAATTGAAACAATCCCAATCTAAAACTTTTGAATTATTCCACAAATATATAATTAATGCTGATCATAAAAAATCACAGTGATCAACCCGAAGGTAGGTTTAGTAGGTGAGGGTAGAGACCACCTAGTACTAAGCCCTAATATGAATGCTGATAATGAAGGAAAAAAGCTGACATAAATTAGTCAAATATTTCTTGATACAAAAGTTTCTATATATATCTAATTTTTCAGTGGAGAGATATGTATAGGCAAAAACAACATTTCCTAAACTTTTTTTAACTGCAAACCCCTGTTCACCCAGGTAAAAAATGTTGGTACAAGGAGTGATTGCTGCACCGAGGTCTTCTAACGACCCTCTGGAACATTCATCTTGGCCAGGGTCTGAGATTTAGGATACTTGAAAACATGAAGAAATATCTTTAAAACCTGAAACTATTAATTGAGAGGAATTAATGAAAAATTAACCATACAATGAAGGGTGAGGAGGCTACTGATTTAAAACTCATTATTATCATAATAAGACCTTGGCTAAAGACATCAATTTGATACATCATTGCATACTTCTCCAGGACTAAAAATTACTCTGCAGGACAACCATCTCTATTGCTAAGGACATTGTTTCATTTCTGTAATAATGCAAGTTTTAAATTAAAACTATTGAAATCATGAATAATTCACTGTGCATTATTTATTATAATATTCACAATATATTATTCATACTAAGGTAATTAGGGTTCCGACCCATACCAAATTTGGACTTTAGCTAGCTTCATATCTTCCAGATCTCACTACCTTAAAAATGTAATGTTGATAAATCCTTAATCGATTGGCAACTTAACCACTCTATCACAATGACTTCCTGAGTTGAGCAACATCAACACTTGATGCATCATTGACCCATTGGTATGATTATTTTAATAAATCACATTCAGAAAAAAAATCTTAAAAGTAAAATTCTTTCCCATCAACTTTTTTGTAAAGAGCTTCATAGATATGTAGAGCCACTAAACACAATTTACACAAATTGTGCTGAGTCTTCATCCCAGGTTTAGCCCTTTTACTGCCAGCGAGCCGATCCGGCCGATGTATTGGCCCACTTTGTTTACGTTGAGTAATGCACCTACATGAAAAAATAGTCAATAAACAAAGGATATAAACAATAGACCATTAACCTCAATAATATCTTCAACATTGACATAAATACAAACTTCATTAATTAAGATTGAGTAATTAAATAATGTAAAAACCAGATTTTTACAAACTTGATGGCATGGATTTGGAAGTTTTTGAATAGTCTACATGTAAGACACTGTCAGCATAAGGGTTTAAAAAAATCTTTAATGAAACAATTAATGACAAAAATCATTCCATTAATTTTCAAAAATGCTAGTTCACAGTTATTTCAACAAAAAATAATGCTCTTTCTTTGATATGAAAATTTTTAAACTCTTCTGTATAAAAATAGGACTGTGTCAAATACATAATTGCAGCTGTACCAAAAATTGAAACGGGAAAGTATATTGGAGAGGAAGGAGGCAAAAGTGCAATACGTCATGCATCCTCCACATCTTTTAATGGAGTAGAACTATTCTCATTGATTTTAAGCAAATTGCAGTGAGCCTTTCGTATTTTGCAAAGAGAATGATTATGTAGGTGTCACCCACCTAATGCTTCCAACTTTATCATAGATTATACTGGTAAAGATATGAAACATTAAAAGAATGCCATGTTGATAATATTAAAAAAAATTATATGTATTACTAAAAACTAACCTTCAGGTCTTACTTTGTGAAAGTGATATTACTTATTTCTTTCCCACATTAATTTTTGTTTACCTATTGAAACTTTTAATCCTTTCATGCTGAATTCAGTGTATACATACACAACGCAGATTTTCTTATGCATAAGAAAGAGCTTATGTGTATTCACGATGGAGACTGTGGGAGAAGGTAAGTATAGAAACCTACCCCTTGGAAGCCATCTCAGAGAGACATCCACCCTTCCCATCTAGGCAGAGGTACCCTCAACCATTCACCTCATTAGCAGTACCTCTCACGGCATGGGACCGTGGTTAACTAATTGTATACGAAGTGGTTTTGTTAAGACAATATTGGCTGCACATTTAAAAAAATTAAATGCAGAAATAAATTCCTTACATTTTGCTCTATAACCCTAATTTTTAAATGAAACTAAGAATGATTATTAACCAAGATACTGTACAGTATACTTGCAGCTTACAAAGAGCTAATGCTTTTGAGCTCAGAAAAATCTTGTATTTCAATGTTTCTTCTGATAGTAACAATCAGCATATATTACCTAGTACTTTTCGGAAATAGGTAGTAAGTAACTCATTATTTATCCCCTTTGGGGTTTTATGTGTATTCCAATCAGTGTCCTCTCTTTTGAAGTCTTAATCAACATAGTTAATTTTTCACGAGTCTTGGAAAGCAGACTATAAAGAAACTATTACTTCCACCATCAATTCTGTTATCACAGCTGTATCTAAAGTGTGTTCACTTTTCTGCCAATATCTCAATGGTTTGCTAATTTCTCTCAGGGTTTCTTAAAATGTTCTCATTAAGAGCCCATTAGTTCCTCCCACACCTTTCTATCACCACTGAATCCCAGGGATGTTCTGTTATTTCAATGTTTTTCGCTGAATAGCTGTGCTCTTTATGCTTTTCTCAGAATGTGGTAATGAAGACCCATTAGCACACACTTTGCTTTCACCACTGATTCACCAGGTTCTGTTCTCTTAATGTTTTTCATAGAATTGCATTGCTCTTGCTGGTTTTCCAAGAAAGTCATAAAGAGTCAATTGTTTTCTCACACACTGTGTTATCACCACTGAATTCCCATATTGCTCTAATATCCCAATTTTTTTCACCATATTTCTCCTTGGGTTTTTTAGAAAATGGATAGTGAAGAACCCATTCCTTCACCCACTTGTACATATGTGATTACATTGTCCTCTTTCAAGAGTTGTTCTCTCACTTAAGCTTTGTCTTTCGAGCAAAAGTGCACTTCACATCAGAGAGACCATTTGTTTCAGTTGAGTCAATTTGCTTCCGTTTCCTTGAAATTATGTTGAGGAAGAAATCAATACTCAAAAGAAACAAAAATGGAGGCACTGAAGAGGAGCAACGGGGAGGATATTTTTATTCAAATTCAGAGGATGGTATACCAGAACCACTTGCCGTCGACTTTTGGTTCATCAAGAAAAGCTTTAAAATCACAACCATCAGCCCAACAGGATATCCTGTGAACTGCGACCCAGGAATTCAACTAAGTCAGACTCTTCTGATGAAGAGGAAGAAATCATTCCCAGAAAAAAGAATGGAAAATATAGCTTTTGAATTTATAATCAAAGAAGATTTTGAATTACAAAAGGCTCATTTCTTGATACACACAACATGGTTATGGTTCTCCCTTACATCGCCCATTAATATTAACCGTAGGTTTTAATTAAAAATTTGTCAACGCAGAGCAAAAGTAAGGAATTGTATTTGAGGACATATATAATAAATATTTGACAAATATTTCTTGAACAAAACCAATGCATAAACAATACCGTTGACCACAGACTCATCCCTTGAGAGGGGCTGCTAGTGAGGTGAAGGGTCGAGCATAGCACCACCCAGATCCCGAGGAAAGAGTGGGGGGAGGTGCCCCACTGATTTGGGTCTCATTGGAAGGAAGGAATCGTGTACCTGGGATATTATTCGCCAGGGAAGACACCTAAAAATTGCTCCATATTGGGGTTGTGTTGAGAGTTGCGGTTTACTGGTGCAAACAGTCATTTTAAAATAAAAATCTCTGTGAAATTTACAAAGTTAGTATCTCCTACACTATTCATGTTTGTAAAAACTATGAATTTCGTTAAGAAACAATGAAGTGTGTCAACATTTGAGAAAGCATTATTATAAAAACTATGTTAATGAAATTAGAAAAATTCAACACAACAGAAATTTAAAACTATTTTTATGAAATGCTGTCCAAAAGAAAGATGAATTTGGAAGTTAGAGGACAATCTTTGGCTTACAACTAACCCTCTCACTGCTCCCTTACTACCGAGCTACAAAAAAGGTTTTTCTACTTGTGCATCATTGTTTAGATATGCAAACCTGTGTGTAACAATATTGCACAAATACGCACATATATTAATACATCCCCCACCCAATGGAATCACCAAAGACTAATGTATAGTTATGCAGCAAGCACAACTATTTATAAGGCCATATTTATTACTTCTGTGGAATCCTAGAACTTGGCACATTTATAAATTATAAGTTTGTGAGGTTTAGATATTTTTTGTTAATAGCCCATGGCTTTAAAATAAGAAAATAAAAATCTTAAAACATTAGATTAAGTATATAATATTATTCAAAATTTTCCTGCTGCATACCTTATCAAGGCAGACCATTAATTTCATGACAGTAGTGGGTGGTCTTGCTCTAGTGAGCATCCAGTGTACCACCATTTTATTCCAAGACATATGTATTATATATTTGTTACATACCTGTTCAATGTGTCACCTTACATTAATTTAATTTTGTTAATTTTTGTAGGCCATGACCAGTATACTTTTAATAACAAAAGTTATGGGAAAGCTCAATAAGTATATATGCATTTTCATTATCTACATTCCTTGGATAAACCATTGAGAATGTTTGAAGAGTGACAAACCACAGTAGAAATGCTTAGACGTCTGGATCTCATCTAAAAAAATTAATTAAAATATTCTTAAGATGAAATATAACAGCAATGAACTAAGAAGAAAATGTCTTTCTAAATTGGTTTGATATTTGCCTTATTCTCAGGCTGACTTGGCTAGAAAAATTTGGCTAGCTATTAAAACATTGAATTATTACATCCATAGCCTATGGCAAAATAAATCACTGAATTACAATTTTAAGCATAAATTAACAGAGCTAATAATTTATTAGGCTCACTATGTGCAATTGAAGAAACTTAGGAGTGAATGCAGTATTTTCCAATGAATGGCATTATAAAATAGAAGTTGTCCTCACACACACATATAAATCAGAAAAACATGCGGTTCATGTTAAAAAAATAACTATAAAGGATAACAATATGAAAATAAATTGCCGAAAAAATTAAATAATGATTCATATACATAAACAAAATAAAAGCAAGAAACACTTTCTTACTGCTATTATAGAAAAAGGAAATTCATTTTAAGTTGCGAATATTCACAAGGAGTAATGTACATTGGTAGTTTGATGGTTTTGAATTTGTTCCTTACATCTAATTATTACCATAACATCTACCAATAATTAAGATATTTACACATGATTATGCAGGAAGGAAGACAAAAGCAAATGTTCAAAATAATCAGTCTTATTTTAGCACCGCTATAAAAATTCAGTCTTGCAATTATCAGTCATGCTCTTTTAGCACAGGTGATGATATGTGTAATAATCACATCCTCCTTTAGACACATCACAAAACCACCTATATGCTGAAAAGCTCAACCTCATTAATAGTTTTGATGCTTGCCCTGTGGCAATATTCACAAATCAAACTTGTGAAACTCAATAAGTTACACTTTCTCACTGAATAGTCAGTGTCCAGGAAACACTCAGTTCTATGTCCATTGATACTCAGATATCATAGAATAGCACTCATTCAAAAACACATCAATTGGTTTCAGAAGGGGACTCCAGAAGTGATGCTACCAACTGATCAAATTCTGATTGACTTGCTTCATATGCCTCCAACTGCTTTGGTAGATCTTTAACCTGTAAAGTTTATAACATTTATAAGAAAAACGATTTTATGAACAATATTTAAGTTTATTTAACTTAGTCATGATATATTAAGTAATAACTTTAAGTGACGAAGCTGAAGCTACATGCATAATTAAGGGTTCATAAAGAACAATTAAGGACACTGCCCAAAGCAATTAATATGGTATACATATTACCCTTTAGCAACCAAAATAAGAAAAAAAATTAAAAATTAATTAAGTTAATTGAAGCAGTAATCCATTCAAATCCTTACCCAAAACATATTGGATGATGCATCACTCGCCCTAAAAACTCAATTTCGACAGTAGCACAACTACGACTAAATTAGGGCATCTATTCAGAAATTATTTTGTAAAAGCTAACCATGATGATCCTATTTTTCATGTACAAAAATATAGAGCCTGGACTGAATTCAATTCTATGTGATAAAGCTATAATTTATTATCACTTATTCAAAAACATTCTTAAAACTTAGAGAGCTAATTCTTAAAGATATTTTTGCTCGTTGCAACCCAAGATTCATTTTCAATTTTAACTCACAGAGCCGGAAACACCTTGAATACATTGCCAGTAGTACACATACATAGAGCCATATGATTGTTAATGCCACAGTAACTCTAACAGAGCCACTCGCTGGTATGCAAGCTAATGTGAGAAACCCACAGGATTAAAATCATTCACCTAAACCCCAGGGTTTGAACCTGGATCCCTCAATTCCTGGCCGAGTGCTAAAACCAGTTAAGCTATCCAAACATTCTCTTACACTGTGATTTACTAAGGGCTTTAAAGAAACAAGATGTTCTGGTGAATTACCATATGCAAGCAGTGTAAGAAGATGCAGCCTAACTGGTGAAATTAATTGGCCAAAAATAAAGGCATCCAGGTTTGAATCATGGTCCAGGCGAATGATTTTTAGTGAAATTCTTGAATATATAAATAAATAGAATGGAAAAAATACCCCCATATTTCTTAACTTCTAACCCAGTCTTTCAAAGTAAGCTTAAAATTTAAAAGGCTGGTGCAAACTAGATCTAAATTTGCTTCCTCTATCCCAAAATATGCAACTGTAGCAAGATCATAGCTCTCCAACAATGACAGACAGTGCAAGGATGACTAGTGTGGCCCAGACTCCTGAAGACCTGGTCCCTCCAAGCCCCTTTCCCACCTCAAAGCTAAGAATTCAAGGTCACTGATGACCCTCAGACTCCCAAGCAAACTGTGTGACTAACCTCCATAGTGTATAACATGGAATGGTTATGTAATGAAAATTCAACATACTTTTCCAAATAATTATAATAGCTACTGCAACCAGCTGTAATGAAGCGGACATGGTGGTATCAATTTTTTTACATATGCAATGAAGGCTCATCATAGCATACTGCCAACAACTTAGTTTTTTGTGGGCAAAAATTGGGAACTTTAAATCATTTTAGAAAATAATTTTTACATCTGTCACTTTCTTTTGAAGTATGGCATTGCTATTTATTTCCTTTTTTATAGCCATCATAATTTTACTAACCAAAAATCCTTGACACTACTTATAGTACTCAGGGTATAGCTTGGAAGTTATACATATTTTAATGCACTTCAAGGAAACATTTTCTGGAATGATTAATTTACAAAAGGCTTTTAGTTTTAGATATGCAAACTTTTGATATAATTCATACAAGCATTACCAACAAAATGTGGTTACATGACCAATTATCAACAATACATAACAATTTGCCATTCAATGTTTGCTAGCTGCATAGACTACAGGAAGTTTTTTCACTAAAAAAAATCAAGAAATTTCTCAAATTATGTACATGACAATATAACAGCTCTCTTGGATTCCCCTAAAACAGGAATAAAATGGAGTAAACTATATTTTCTGGAACAAACAGTTTTTTAACTATAGAGGGACACTTGAGAATTTATTTAATTCCTCAATTGTAAAATAAAAATGTCCCAATAAACAGCAACCAATATAAAAAATGCGGAAAAATAAAAAAGACGGCTTCACTCTTGAATTCCAATCCATAGTTAAAGAGATGAATGTAAAACAATTCAATTTGGTTATTGGATTGCTAGCAAGCTTCCTAAAATAACATCTCATTATCACTACTCCCTTTACCTGGTCTGCTAATGAAGGCTGTGCCTTGAATGTTTCCAATGGTGGAGCAGTTTGACATTCTCTATAGAAGGAGCCAAGATCACTACTAGCATTTGGACCAGCAAAAGGTGTTGTCTGAAAATGAAGGTTTACATCAAACATTTTTTATGATCGGTGAAAACAATGCCATTAATCAAGAGTAAATGGCAAAGATATTGATAGAAATATTAAATGATGTGACTTAGAATCAATCATTAGTTTCATCATTACAATATGAGTTTTGTCAATTTTAATCTTAGCACAAAATATTCATTCAATACTTTATTACTGCAAGGTGATTTTTACACCATTGTTAT
>LYUA01002735.1:132647-142672 GCA_002093875.1 Calopteryx splendens
AAAACAAAGGCTTCAGAAATAGGGGGGGGGGACTATATTCGGAGAAATACGGTGAATCCCATACTAAACAACTGTCAACATATTATGCACTTACATTATAGTCAAACTATCTGAATGACTCTTTGAAACATTTCAAGGAGCTTCCATTATGCATGCTTAGCCATGAACAAAAGAATTTATTTTAAATATTCATATGGCTCATTGCAAACTTTAGGTACCAAATTTTGGTCATGTATATGTGCAATATTATGGCTCATCCAAACATTTTATTTTCAGATTAAAAAATTGTCACGTTGGGAGGTGATTGATGTTGTCCGAACACTCTCCACAGAAAAAGCAAAGGCTGGCGAGGAAGGAATGACAAAATTCTCCCGAGGGAATCGATTTTCCATAGCTGAACATCAAGAAAGGTATATTGGCTTCTCAGTCATTTGAGTGGCTTGTTTATTATTTATTTTCATGCACCATTGTGTATTCATTATTTCCTTTTTATAAAGTCCATTTTTATTTGTCCACAATTGAAATTTGGGCTAATGAATTTAAATATTGAATTTAAAATGGTTGAAAGAAGGATTAGAAAAATAATTCAAATGCAGGTAAGTTAAATTAAAATTGTGTTATACTTTTTTATTTTTCTAAGTGTTGGTACAGAGTCCAATATAGTGCACATTATTAGTGGCAATACAAAAACAGATGAAAGAAAGGAGTGGTAATGCAAATTACAGATTGTTTGTAAGTAACACAAATTGAGTAGACTGGAGTTCATGTGATGGGTGGTAATATATAGAAAAACACATGAAAAATAAAATTAAATATTATTTACAAGTAACACAGAAAATCAGATACAATACCATGTAATATAAAAAATACAAATTAATAGTACATGGGGTGTCATACTTTAAAAAAATTCGAAACACTAATAATTTTTCTCATCTAGATACAACTTTATTGAATTTTTTTAAATTTAGCCAAACTTGTTATGTATTTCTTCTTGTATCTTTGGCACTTTGTGCTATAAAACTAGTCTAATTGACATGGATCCTAATCACATTCCGCTGTCCTTTTTATTTTGAAACCAGTCTTCAAGTCCTTTTGTAAGTTTGAGTCAATTCTTAACAAAATATTTAATTTATCAAAAATAAACCACTTTAATCACCCTGGAGGTTTTTTATCTAATGATAACAAAGTTTTTCTTTCTTCTTTGTAGATTATTTTGAATTAAAAGCTTCTCATTATTGCCGTGAGTACATCTCATTCGAACAAAATAATAATGTAGTTTAAAAATTGAGTCATTTGGCAAACATTAATGAAATATTTAAATCATTACAGGAAAAAGATCCCCTGTATAGTATGCATAAGAGAATAAAGAGTAATTTTACTTTTTTTGTCATCATGAGCGAAGTTGGTGGCCATATGAATGTTGAAGAAAACTATCACACTCAGTGGGAAGGAGTAATAACAGTTTTTTGCATTGCCTAACAAAAGTAAATGAAGAGAAAATCTTTTTGGCCTACACTTAGCATGATCTAAATTATAATATGACTGTGTGCCATGGTTTCAGAATAACAGGTTTTTACTGAATACTACAATTCTAATACTATTATAAGATTTTATCCTTTATTGACCATTTTAAAAGAGAAATAAAAAATTATTTAAATTATATCAATTGGTCATTTTTAGTTAATTGAAATTACCGTACATTATTCATGAAGGTGAGAAATAAGGATTCTTGAAATAAGTTTACATACATTCATGATATAATTTGGCAATATAGTCATAGGGATATAGAACCCTGCTACTCACTAGAGGGCCAACATTATCAAAACAGATGATTCCTGAAAAACCCTGAGAATAATCCATGCTATGTGATGTATGGGTTCCTGATTTATCTTAAAAACCATAATCCTAACCATATCTGTATATAATACTGTGGAAAGACCCCCCATTACCCTTAATGTTGAGTTTACTGAATTACCTTGAAAGCTTTGGGCTTAATATGAATTGAAAACTCTCAAATCAACTTCCTTACAGCGACTATGATTTGGCTGGCTGATTGAATTTTATCAAAAATAATTCATTGCAAGAAAAATTGCAACTAAAAACCAATGAACTGTACCAGTGTGCCAATATGTGAAATCTATAAACATTTTAAATTTCAGATACAAAGAAGAGTGTCAGAGAATATTTGATCTACAGAATCGTGTTCTTTCCTCTGGTGAAGTTCTTTCAACTGATGAAGGTGAAAGCTCGGATGAGGACTCTGATGAAGACATTGAAGAGATGGGAAAGAACATTGAAAATATGTTGGCAAACAAGAAGACAAGCACACAGGTTTTTATTTTTTTAAATTATATTTTCATGTATTTTAAGATGAAACTTAGCTTAAATTTCAACATGCTATTTTTTTACCAAATGAAAATTATTTATGTAATATGTAGCAAGAAATAATATTATTCGGTATATGTTCCCATTGGCTGCACTCCTGAGGACCTTTTTTTCCTTGTTTACCTGTAATGATTTTTATGAGAGGGTCGAATCCACTTTTTATTCTAATCCAAATCTCAAATTGAAGCTGCCATTACCAATTTAATTTTAACTATGCATTGTAGTTACCTGTGTTAAGGAAAATTCTTGATTTAGGCATGCATATCTGGGCACTGCACTTCCTTAAGAGACTACAGTTGGGTTTATGTTGATTTTATTTAATATTATTATATTAGAAATGTGTCATGTTTGATAAAATTCAACATAATTTTCATTACAAAAGAGTATTAACTGGGAAAAAGTTAAAAGTTATTTATTGCTTCTTAATTGATTCAATTACTTCTGAATGGGGCTTCATGATTTTTGAGTAGTGAGCCCACATGTCATCCAGTCTCAGCAGTGGTATTGTGCTCAACTTCATCACTTATCTTCTGAAAAAAAATATAAGAAAAAAATTAATTGAATAGAAAAAAAAGAAATGGTAAGAGATATTAATTTTTTTAACAATATTGTTTTATTTACAACATTCTCAAGGCTGATATTTAAACACAGTATGCATATTTTACAAAGTCCTGGGATTATAAAATTAAGATATAATACCTAGAACATCAGTTCTTTAAAAATAAAAAGAGTCAACTGACTTCATGTATGTAAATTAAAAAAATTGTCTTAACTATGTAAATTCTTAATACTATAACATGCTAAACACACATTTCAATCAATGTTTTAATGTTGTAAGAACAATTCTTAATCTGTGGCAAAATAACGTTCTACTGTTGATTCTGTACTTAGATGAGGGAATGGAGTGACCCAACCATCGGCTTATCTAGAAATGACATTAAAATCATAATCAGAATGTTACAACAGTATTGTTTGCAGTATATTTTGTATTGTATTTACATCGAAGCAGCCTTTTCATTTTTTGGGTCAATTTTTTAGTGAGAAAAATGCAGCAGGAATGCAAGTAAATGTTGTACTAGTGATGTGATTAGCAATTATGTCTTATGTTATGTCATTGTTTATTGGCATTTTTACCAATAGTTGTTTTATGTTTTACCATCATAGCTGTCCCTGGAGAAAGAGGAGCAGGAGAGGAGGGAATTGAGAAAAATGCTGATGGGTGAAAGCATTAGTGGAGGGGATGGGTCCCAAGACCAGCGCAGCAAAGGAGGCAACAAGGACAAGGGGAAGAGGGGGGACGATGATGAAAACAGCTCCACGGGTGGATTCAATGGATCTCAACCAGGTGAGGGCCCTCTTAGCTGATTGGCATAAAGCTTCCTGTTGAATCAAACCAAAGAATTCTGAATGGGTAGTTTTAATATTTTGATATTCATGTTAGGGTAAATAGAATCAGGTCTACAGTTGCACGATAGAGCAGTATTAGCACCCAATAAACTTGCTTATCTCTCTAATATAAAACATATAAACCATTAGCTAAATCAATTAATGTCTTCTATCCCCTAGTGAAAGAGGTGTCTTGATATTTCTTCCAAAAACAAGCACACACATTTAACTTTTGGAATATTTAGTGCTTTCTAAATACATATATGTAAATGACTCATTAATGAGCATATAGAATGATGCAAAGTTTGCATTCCCAGAATAATGTTATGTTGCCTGTTGAAAATTTAAAAAAAACTGATGGAGATCAAGGTTATTTGCAACAGGCTATTTTTTTATATAAGTACCTAATTATACTTTTTATCTAGTATATTATGTTTGCCCCCTGCACTCTTTGCTCTACAGTGAAGTGAAGTGATATTAGCATCATGGAAATGCAGTGAAGAAACTTTTTCTTTGATGATTTAAGTGTTGTGGCTTAATAAAAGGGCTTAAATGAAAAATATGATCAGTTTAATAGAAAAATAACTTATTGCAATCAACTATGGCCTCTTATAATATTTTTCATTTTCTCCAGAATAATACGTATGCCCCCAGTACTATTGGGACATACGGTGATGGGAATGGTCTTTTTAAAAATGTGACATAGGTACAATGAATGGATATGAACTTGTAAAGAATTTGGCCAAAGATTACACAATATATTTCATTTTCACATTTCAAGGAATTTTTGTATGCCCTTTAATTTTTGCTAATAGTTGTGTTTTCATTGTTTATTTCAGGAAGGGTTCTTCGCATAATGCGAACTTTTAGGAATCCAGAAGGGAAGGAGTATACTCGTGTAGAGATTGTGAGAAGATCCCCTGTAATAGATACATATGTGCGCATACGAACTACTCGAGATGAGGCTTTCATTCGGCAGTTTGCGACCCTTGATGAGCACCAAAAGGAAGAAATGAAACGAGAAAAAAGGCGAATTCAGGTTTATAAATCAAATCTTAGTTCCTTCGTAAATGTGATAACTCTGCTTATAAATAAAATTATTCTACAGAATAAAGCTTGATGCCATATCCCTTCATTGGTAAGATGTGAAAGAATTGGCTCTATAAAGATATAAGTTTTTCCTGGTGGAATGACTTTCTCCATGTGGAATTTCTCCAGACCTGCTCTTGGTAGTGTCACTCCTCGCTGTTGTTTTGTCAGCTAAATTTCTCATCAAAACATAGGTGTGGAATATTTCTACCAAGTGTGGAGCTTGAGGAATTGTCTCCAACTAGTTTTTTCTCCATGTTTCAAGTTTTTGAATGGCATCCAAATCTTTGCTTTCAGGAACAACTGAGGCGCATCAAGAGAAATCAGGAGAAAGAGCGCATGGGGCTAATGTCTCAGGGTTCCCATAGCTTCCTCTCGTCCCAGCCATCGACACCAGGAGGGGGTTCCAGCCACCACTCGCACCACCACCATCATCACCACCACCACCATCACCATGGGAGGTCAGGGTCACCGTCCAATGCCATGAGCACCCCCAAGCAGTCCCAGCTGGGGGGATCCTCACCAACGTCTTCCACCTCACCCTCTCCCATCCCCTCGTCGTTTTCCCTGGGGGGAAGTGGAAACACCCCTGGTACTCCCTCAACTGTTTCCCCAGGATCCGCCTCCAAGAGGAAGAAGCCTCGCCTGAAGCCCGATCTCAAGTTGAAGTGTGGGGCCTGTGGGCAGGTGAGTTTCAAGGCTTGCTCTATTCCGAATCTCAGTTCTTGATTCCAATCTTTCTCAGAGGAACTGAGAATTTTAGTCTCAAAATGTAGAAAATAAGTTCTGGAAATGAGAGAAAGAATTTCCTAGATTTCTGCACGCTTGTGCACTCTAGTAGGACGAACAATGGACTTGGAGTGGATGCAGATCTAGAAACAATGAGAGGGATGTTGTAGAACCATCCACCTACATGATTGGGATATATACCTTAAATTTTTACCTATTTTATAGTTACTTTTAGTATCTGTTATTGTAGCCAGACAACTTGTAGGTCAGCAACACATTTGAGCATCTCTCAGGGGAAACAGGAAAGATGTAGGGTAACTGCTAGAGCCTTTGGCCAATCACTGATTGTACTCTCGAAAATGACATTTTTCAAAAAATACAATTACATCAGTCCATTACCTTTTTTATATTTTATTTACTTTATTTCCTAATGTTTGAAATGTAATCTCTAGGTTGGACATATGCGCACAAACAAAGCATGTCCACTGTACCAACCATCTGCTCCTGCTCCACCTGTGAATGTGGCAATGACTGAGGAACAAGAGGAAGAGATAGAGCGACAACTGATGAATGCTGATGATGAAGACCTTGTTAATGTTGACGGCACTAAAGTGAAGCTATCTGGAAAATTACTCAAGGTGAATAAAGTTTTCTAATTGAACTCTTGATAGTATACGTTGTTGGTCAATATTAATCATAAATCAAGATAAGATATTTTGGTGTTGGTGTTCATACTTTTTATAAGGGATGGATTTCAGCCAACTATCTACCTTTCCATCAATTCTATCTGGCCTTAGCATGTATTTTCAAATGATTTTTTTAAGATTCTTTTTATAACTATGTAGTTGAAATATTAAATGCTCACTAATTTCATCCTACGTAATATAGCTTTAATGTCCCTTAATTATTGAACAAATTTATATAAAATCTTGCCTAGCAATCAAATTCTGCACATATGTGTCAGTAAAATTAAGTAATTTAATTTAAATATATTGAAATTATATCGGCATGAATATTTTTGTAAAAGGATGTATGGCTGTATAAAATGATGTGCTTAGTTTTAAACAATATTTTATAGCATTTTCTAATTTCTGCTTTCCATGAGGTTACGGAAAATGAGCAAGAAGAATCAGTGAATTATTTGACCACCTTCAAAATATTTTATCATTATATTTATGCACTTTAATAATTTGCTTAATTTCATTGCCATTTATAAATTTTAGCATGCCGAGGAGATCAAAAGACGTTCACTGCTGCTGAAGGTGCCTAAGGAAGCCGTGAGCTCCAGAAAGAGGAGGAGAGCCGGCACTGTGGTTCATTGTGACTATCTCAAAAGACAACAGCGTCCTGCTAATCGTAGGCGCACAGATCCTGTGGTGGTGCTTTCGTCAGTTCTCGAGTCCATTCTGAATGAAATGAGAGATTTACCAGATGTTCAGCCGTTTCTGTTTCCTGTCAATGCAAAGGTAATTCTATCTCCTTGGGGGTAAAGTTTAATTTCAAATAATATTACAATTATATTTAATCAAATGATCTTAATGTTAATTCAACTGTATTTGTCTGCAGTTCTCTGTGACTTCCTATATTCATTCTGACAAGCCTTCCATGTTATTATTCAGAGATGGATCACTTTAGTTTTTAGGTTCCTGATTCCTCTAATTCTTGAGATTAGAACCATTATTGAAATGAGTCACCAGTTTTAGAACCTATGTTTATGCAGTGAAACTTTGAATTTACTAAAACAGAATTTTTTGCTATACTCAAATTTGCATAATTATTTTATGGTCTAGCTTTCGCCACATATACATTGATGCAATAAAAACCACAAAATTCCATTCCTGAGCATTAGATTTATACAAAATCTCACCGCCCCTTGTAAGGGATGAGCCAATTTTTCCATGGTTTTATTGATAACTTTTTATGTTTGTATTATGTGTATTTCTACTTTAAATGAGTTTTTAATAAAAATTCGTTAAAAAAATTTAGCATAGTTGATTTAAGAGAAATAATCATCAGAGAAGCCATCTGACAGTATATTTATTTGAATTGTGTGAAACGTTATTTTTATGTTTTTCCAGCGGGAGCAGTTTTCTCTTAAAGATAATGAATCCACTTCAATATTATAAATTTATATTTCATTATGAAGACTGAAAGATGTTAAAACATTGAAAATCAAGCAGAAACTGGAAAGCCTGCAAGAGCTATACAAGAATGTGGGGTATATGCTTGGAAGTTGAACATTCTCATATGAAGGAAAGAGCACTCTCCTAACCGAACTAGGAACTTATTTTTTCAATTTGTGTTGCTATGATATGGGCTAACATAGTGGGTGGAGCATTAACCTAATGACCAGAGGGTCCCACGTTGAAATCCCAAGTTATGCCCCTGGAGATCTAAGAATTCAATGCGTGTGATTTCCTCAGAAACTGAATGTTGGCTCAGGAAAAAAAACTGGCACCCCTACCCTGAAGTGTGAATTTCGCATTTCAGAGTGAGCTCTGCAATCCTTAAGAGTTGATAACTGTGAATGGATGTATTACATTATTATTTCATCAGTTTTATGAAGCCGTCACTCAATAAAAACATTAGCAGTACAAAAATCTATGTGTGAAAGGGAAGACAATGAAGAAACAAAACGTCTTTGTCTTTCCTTGTTTTTCCATCAAAACTAAAGAAAATTTTATTTTTCTGCAGATAATTAAGTCAAACAAAACTTTATAGGTATTAAATTCATAATCAGAACCAATAACTATTGCTGACACTGAAGCTAAGAACCAAAAAAAGTAGAACTGACCTATCATTTGTTTCAATGATTTAATTTGATTTCATTTCTATTTCAGTCTGTTCCTGATTACTACAAAATTGTCATTCGACCAATGGATCTGCAGAGTATAAGGGATAACTTGAGAGCAAAGAAGTATCAAAGTCGAGAAGAATTTTTAGCAGATGTCAATCAGATAGTGGAAAACTCAACATTTTACAATGGTAAATTATGCATACTTTTGAAAAGCTACCCAAAATTTATATTTTTCATAAATTAGCTGTAGGGATAATTGTAGTGTTTAAATTATTGAAACATTTTTTTGGGGAGTGTAACGTAGGGTATTTTTCTTATGGAATGATAGTCAGATGTCACGAAAAGGGGTGGATGACAGAAGAACTAACGAATGATTGTCCAGAAACGAGTGTATTTTGATAATGAGATTATTTTATTTTAAAAAAGGTATATTTATCATTTTCCAGAAGCTGGTAGATTCTGTCAATGTGCAATTTTATGTTTAATGTTATGGTACACTGAATGCTGTAGCTTAATTTGTTTGAAAATATTCATGTTCTATATCGGTACCTTATGCTATTAAATATCAAAATAAAATGTTCAAGAAAAGTGGAGGAAAAAATGTATAATTTTTGCAGTGATGAGGCTACATTTGTTGTTTTTGATGTTTCAAGGGTCATCTAAATGAAATGCAAAAATAACATAATAATTTGAGAACTCCTATATCAATATTTTGGTCAAAAACATTGATCATCAATGAGGAGATTATGGTCTGACTCAGAAATAGGTGAGCACATTAGCTTGGTCAGAAGTGAAGTAACTTCTTGGCTTTACTTGGGGAAGTTATTCTTTGCTGTTACTTTCCTGAGATAAGCCTTTCACTCATTCCTCCCGTCGATGGTCTCTTTTTAACCAAAGCATTTATATCACTTTTCAAATTTCCCTCTATTAGTTATGATTTTAGACCTGTCTTGAACTGATAGCCAATGAGCTAAATCCATTATTTCATTAATGCCAAATATCATAAAAGTTTTGGTAATGATTTCAAGGTCTATTCATAATGTTTTTGTGCACAAAGCAAATATTCATTGTGCTTAGTACCTTAGTTTTTTGTGTAGATAACGCACGCGTTGTTAGTGGACACTTATGAATCCTTAAGCTCTAGGCAATGCAAATGAATTGTAATTTCTCTCTCTCTCTCTCTCATAGGAGCAAAGAGTTCTCTAACAGTTGCTGCCCGAAGAATGCTCAGTCTTTGTGTTGAAAGGTTAGGTGAGAGGGAAGAAAGATTAATGCGCCTTGAAAAAGCCATTAACCCATTATTGGACGATAATGATCAGGTGGGTAAAAACTTGCATATTTCCATTCTTTATGTGTGAGGAAGATAAAATCACTTCTCATATAGCTTTAAAGTAGCCTAGAGCCATTTTTATCAATTGTTTTTTCAATATGAGAGTAAAAAATAAATGAAGGGCAAAACATTTGATGTTTAATATTATAGAAAATCTTTGATAAAATATCATAAAAGAATAAAACTTATAAATAAAAATAATTCTTACAATATTTTGTGCCACATAATACACTTTTTCTTCTAAATAATGTATAAAAAGTAAGGAAGAGAAATTAAAATACTGCAATTCCACATAAAAAATTTATTGCA
>LYUA01002735.1:149973-160216 GCA_002093875.1 Calopteryx splendens
GTGTATGTTTATATATTTTAAATGTATGTTTAAATCTTGGCTTTATTGATCTTGCACGCATAGTTTGAAAAGCTCAAAAGAACCTTTTTACTTTAGATGACTTTATGCTATAAGATTGTATAATAATTTGGAAAGATTTTCTAGAGGTGGGATATGGAGAATATTTGATAAATTTCAATGTTCATTAGCAAAAGTGAACCACCTCTAATAATCCAGTGCCACTTAAATTATTGATATAATGTCATGTTTCAGAGTCAAGACAGTTCTCCTGATATCGCTGGGAAGTCTCATGGAGATGACTATGAGTTTGTTGATGTTGAGGGTGAAGATCTGCTGTTAATAGGAGGAGAATACGAAAGGCATGGTGATGGGGGGGGAATGGGCCAGAGAGGCAAGGGGGAGGGAATCCTTGCTGGCCGGAGCCATCATCAGCAGTCCAAGGGGAATGACGTCCTTGCTGAAGGTAAAGTCTTTTACTATGTGTGTGAGTCAGTATTGATGTACAAAAGGAGAGGCTACTCATATACCTGATTCAATGGTGTCTGAAAATGTATGTTATGAACAGATTTCATTAATTATTTTAAAAATGACAAATGCAGCCTGTCCTCTTTTGAATGCATCACATTTAGGTTATGGTGGCCTAGTTGGTAGATCATTGCAATCTTTGCTCACTGGTGGCACCAGGTTCAAATCCAGGTGATCTCAGTTTCATTTAAGCTGTGTGATTTTTTTAGGTACCAGGTCTTCCTAGGAAAACACAGGTGGTACATTGGCCCCCCTACCCTGATGTTTCACCAACCTTTAAAAACCAAATTTAAATGGCTCTTGAACTCTCCCACTGCTGGATTTAAATTTGGCTTTTAAACATTTCCTTGCATTGAATCTGGAAAATCTTATATTTTTTTTAAACTAATTATGTGTAGAAATTGTTCAAATAAAAATCCTCCATCACCAAAGTAATCAACCCAAAGGTCGGTTTGGTAGGTGAGGGTAGAGCTCACCCAGTACTANGTAGGTGAGGGTAGAGCTCACCCAGTACTAAGCCCAATGGCGTGTGAAATTCACTCATCAAGGCAATGAGGGGGGCCAGTTTCTTTCCCTGTGCCACCTGCAGTTTCCCAGGAAGACATGGCACCAAAAAATCACTCGGATTGGGTGAAGCTAAGGGAGGCATCATCAGGAATCAAACCCAGGCTTTTTGGGAAGTAGTGCTCTACCTACTGGACAACCATGCTCCAGTAAAAAGCCTCATAAGGGGTATATGCATATATAAGGGGTAACTGCATATAATGTTGATTTTTTTGGGAAAAGTAGAAATAAAGAAAATTACAATGAAATTAGGAAATAAAAATACTTTTATTAAGTTTTCCATGAAATTGACAATTTCACTAAAGTATATAATTTTTTTCAAAGTTCCTCAACTAGATGGTCTTTCAAATTTCAATGCATAACATGTACTATATTTGTGCATAAAGGTGATCTTTTGTTGTGCTTTGTTTGAATATTGGAAAAAATCAATTTTGATATATTTGAAATTTTGTTTAATCAGTTTTAACGGTACACAAGCATAGTGAGATTGTGTTAAGGCATGTAAATATGGAAATGAGTTTAAACCATTAATTCAGTGTGTAATAAATTCACTTGATCTCGATCATTGTTGTGAAGTATAATTTGACTATGAAACATCACAATGTCAAGAGCATGTTCACTTTTGTGTCCTCAAACAGAGTAGTATAGTTACAATGAGCTAGTCCCTATGAATCAGTGAGTCCCCCCTCTGTTCTCCTTGCCTCTTTCACTTAAAATTTCCTAGGTGAGCTGACGTAATCTTGGGCTCAGGCAGAGCTTGCGTGGCTCTCTCTGAAATACCCACTTGTAGAGTCTGTATCCTGAAAATCTGTACATTTTGTTTGGGTATGTCTCTTGAGATCTCAAAAACAGCATAATGTATTCCTTCCTGATTTCTTCAACAGCTATTAATAACCTGTTTACTTAATTTTTATTTGCTATTATTTCAAATGAGGGTACTCTGCTCCATAGCCCTCCTCCAGCAAGCTACCACCAGTATCTTTAACATATGTTTTCCCTATGTAAAACCACAGAAGATTTCATAATTTCTTTTCTTTCCTTGTCAGATCTCCAATTTTCAAGTGAGGAGGATGACGATCTGGATGATGACATGGGTGGTGGTAGGATGGGGGGAGGTGCTGCTAAGCGCCCCCGAATTGCCCATTCTGATGATGATGAGGAGGAGGGGCAGCTTCCAGATGATGACAGTCAACAAGCTGCCGAAGCAATGGTGCAGTTGGGTAATTTAGGGTATTACCCTGCATCATCCTCCCTTGTGGGATCATCAGGAGTAGATATAGTGGAGGAAAACAACTCATCAATCAAACAAGAGCAAGGTGTGTGGCCTTTAACTCTTCATTTAAAAAATGAACATTAGTATTTTTCCACACTATTTGATGACACCGACCAAGGTTTCAGTAGTTTTTCTTTTTCATCACCCATTTTCATGGTGAAAGTAAATGATTATCATTTACTATACATTTACCTTTGGTTTTGTACAGGAGCAACAGTAATCAAAACAAAAACAATGGGGTTTTCATAGTTTTTATGAATAGAGGCAAGGATTAGTAAATGGCAGAACAACATCTAAAACATTGGGTTGGGCTAGTCAGTTGGATGGTGTCCCAGCCTTCTAACCCAAAGGTCAGGGGTTTGAGTCTCTCCTCAGACATGGGTGTTGTATCAACTATGGTGGTTCATTCCCTGGGAAATCTGGTGATGAGTCAAAAGTGGCTTAATGCTGGAAAGTGCTTAAACAAAGTGTGGTAATGAGACTAAACTAATCAAATGTAGAGAACACCCAAAAAGGTCAATCATTTGAATATATAATTAACATCTCTGTGGTCTCACTACGCCATCAATATAAAAATTATGGCTGAGGAATAGCAAAATCATTGTAACAGTCCAGCATATACGTCATGTCAAGCCATTTGGAATTAACCTTATTCTAAATTTCAACTATACCTGTTGAACTCTGGTTCAACAATGGTGTAATAAGCAGATATTTCCCTAAAGGGTTTCTGCCCTTCTTAGTACATACTAAGAAATCCAACAATGTTCTTCTTTCAATTCCATGCTCTAGATTCTAGTGCGTTACACTTTCATCCTGCAGTGCAATGTCCTGTTTCTACAGCATCTTTGATTACTTTTAGTTTCTTGCTTGCCGTTATAGCCCATACATTTCTGCATCTATTTATTTTAGTAACTATTCTGAACTATTAGTAAATGATCACTGAGAAAATTTTAAACTCTTCAATGTTTCCAGTGAGCATAGTTAACCCCTATGATGCCAACATGATGTAATGGCAATTGGTGAATAAGATGAGGGCAGAGAGCACTGATGGCTGTGAGTGGCAAACAAGCAAACATTACACTCCCTGTTTCATGAGTGTGTATTAGCCTGGGTGGCAGAGGAGGGGTTAGCTATTCTGCCCCAGGGACTTGAGGAGGACGGGGAAATATAAGGGAGGGACTAGAACCCTTTTAATATGTCCACCCTCTTTTTTGGCAACACTATCTGGAAAAAAATGTGTGAGTGGTAATTGGGAATTTACAGTGGGAATCAAAATATCGGTTAACACAAAATAGAGGAACGATCCATTCTGAGTCTTATAATTGCCAATGTACATATATTTATTCATTTAACATGAAATGGTTAACAATAAGCAACAGTCATCACGAAAACAATTTTCGACCCTCAGAAAATGATTCTTGTAAATTCTTCAGATAACACAAAACAGCATTTGTGACCGATTTCCCGATCCACTATGTAGTTCTCAACTGCAAACTCTCCCAAAGCCTACCTCAAAACCTCCACTGAGTATTTCTATTTATATACCAGTGAGGATAATCTCACAACTTCACTTCTGCCTACTCCTCTCCTTTCAATGTGTATTGTACTCTCCATTGAAAGAATGGAAGTTCCTGGAATACATTTATTATGGAAAAGAAAGGTGTAGGTGTGCCCCTGTCCATGGGAGAGAATGTCCGCGCTTCCCCATGTGAAGAGGAGGCCACCAAGACCCTTCTCGGCCGCAATAAACAAATTCCAGAAACATCTATCCTTTCAATGAGGGGAAGGGTTTGTAAGTGAAGATTGCTGCCATATGCTGTTGGTTTTCCCAAAATTCCACCTAACCCTGTTCATAATTTGGGTGGTTTAAGGCAATTTGTTGGAGGTTGGAAAAGTTAGAAGCAATTCACATTTAGAATAGAAATACTTGGCTTTTCCACATAAAATTTTTAATCCATGCTGTAGGTTTCGGCATGCAAAGTCTGGCCTTTTGATGACTTTGTAAATCAAAACCTAAGACATGGAGTGAACTCTTAAGGTAAAAAACAAGCTTTTTATTCTTTATAACCCGTCCATAAGTTCTTAAACGGCTGAAATTTCAGTTAATTCTGAAATTTAGAGTGACAAGGAGTGCGTGTGGTAAAAGAATCTGAGAGGAAATTCTTCTTTTTCAAGTTCATTTTTACTGGTTAATTGGAAAATTTGTAAATCATTGCAGCTCATCCAAAATACTTAACAAACTGCATATGTAAAACATTATTGAGCTAAAAGTATATACACTATACAGCTTCTTCAAGATGTTGATACAGGTGATAGATCAGAAACTGACGTTTGCAAATAGATTGGAATATCAAATTCAACTTTATCAACGATCATAAAAAATCGTTATCAGTTGACATCTGTGCTGAAGAAAAGAAAGTTTGAACTGGAATGGAAGCATCCACATACAGCAAAACACAAGGCTTTGAACATTTGATTTAAACAGGCAAGAGCCCAGAAAGCTCCAATTTATGGTCCTATATTAATGGCAAAAGCAGAAACTTTGGCTTTAGAGTTGGAAATGTTTTTCAAGTCTAGTCCTTGTTGGTTGGAGTGGTTCAAGGTGAGGAACAGGATAGTATTTAGGAGTGTTTCTGGGAGTTAGGAAATGTTTCCTGTGATATTGCATCAGGGTGGGTACCTTATACTTTACCTGAATTGTCACAAGACTTTACAGCTTAGGACATTTCCAATGCTGACAAAACTAGAATTTTGTTTTGCTGCCTCCCTGAAAAGACAAAGAAAGCATTTAAAAATTAGCAATATTCTGGTGGGAAAAAATTAATTAAGCATATTACTGAAATGGCTGCTTGTAATTCCAATGGATCTGAAAAGTTGCCCATGTTTGTCATTGGCAAGTTTCTTAATCCTTGGTGCTTCAAAAATGCTAAGAAATTGTCATTGGAGTACACAGAAAATAAGAAGACTTTGATAACGGGAAGCATTTTTACAGCCTGGTTAAAGCGCGTAATAGGCACTTTTTATTGCTGAAGTGCAAAATTGCTTTGATCGTTGACAACAGCCCTGCATATCCTGACATGGAAGGGCTGAAATAAATGAAGTTTATAATTTTGTCACCAAACAAAACAAGTCTTTGCCAGCCCTGTGATCAGGGTATCATTAAAAATCTATAATGCTATTATAAAAAATTAATCCTCCAACAATACTTAACCAATGTTGAAACAAATGAGAAAAGTAGCCTATAATGATTTTGGATTCCATTCATTTGTTGTGTTCAGCTTGGAGGTTAGTAACCGTGGATGCAATAGGGAATTTTTTCATAGTACTGGATTTTCATCTTCATTAACAGCGGATGGATTAGAACAAACTGAGTGGATCAAGAAAGTACTGAAGACTAATTGCGATGGAGATTTGTGCGATATATTCAGTTGTGTGTCCCCTGTGATGGGATTGACAGTGGAAATCACACTGAGTGATTATTTAGGAGTAGATGACCTTATTGCTTCTGCAATGAAACAGATAATGACATTGTCGATGTCATAACATCAAGGGTAGCACGAGGAAGAGTGAGTAATGAAAGCTGTAATGAATGTGATGCTGTAATGCCGTCCTTTCCCACTGCCGCCAATTTCCGTGGGATGCTGAAACTTGTCTGTACCGATTGTTTAAATTACAGGTGGGCAAGTTGCATGAGATGGTTGATGATTTAGAACAATTCGTAGAATTTAAATTAATTATCAATGCCACTCAGAAAAGAATTACTGTTTTCTTTGATTAAAAGTAGAATTTGAAATGGTTGATTGACTGTAATCTATCTTGTACATAATTAAACTTTTTCATGATATTTTTTGATTTTTAAAATCTAATGGTGAATAATTAATTGAGTTCACTGTTTGTATCAAATATTGATCTTTTTTATATCAAATATATTTGTCAAGATACGAGCTGATATACATTCTTTTGCATTGCATATATAATGCCAACAGAAACATGTTAGCATGAAATTTGGTCTGTGCAAATTTTGGTTAGTGTGAAATGTTTGGTTTGGTCCCTACATTTCAAGTTAACCAGTTTTCCGCTGTAGTTCCATAAATCTTATAAAAATAATTGATTTATAATGACATATGTGCTAAGAGATTATATTTAAAACATTGATTGGTGTGAACATAAAGTATTACATGTATTTACTGCAGGTGTTAATATTTTTGATAGCTTATTTTGTGAGAAAGAATATAGTCCCACACTTACTTTTCACTAACTAATATTTTTGGTGAAAAGGGGGGACTATTTTCAGAGAAATAGGGCTGAGAGTTTCTAAGATCTATAGTTGTTTGGATTTCAACCTGATGATAGTTGACAGCACATTGCAATGAAAACTTTATCAAGAAAAATGTGACCAAACAAAATATTAGGATTAGTGTTTCAAGTCCTGAACACATTTTGTCAAATTTTTACTGCATATTATACTGCCATGAAATGTGATTGAATTTAATTAAATGTGTTCCATATAACAATAAGGATGAAAACTTCACCTGCATCATTAGACTAACTATTCCTTGAATTAATATCTTTCCTTTTTGTTTTAGCAGATGAGAGTATGGACGTGGATCCAAATTACGACCCCTCAGATTTCTTGATGCATGGGCTACCTCAGCAGAAAACAGTGTCTTCGCATGGCCAAAAGCTTGCCATTCAAGATGATTTGGCTGTGAGTGAATCAGATGAAGATGACGATGTGGCCATGAAGCAGGGGATTGAGGAAAAGGGAAGGGGAATTGACATGAATATAACTCACAAGGATGAAGAGGATGAGGAGGAAGAGGAAGATGATGGTGGTAGTTTGTGGTTTTAAGTGTCGTGAGCTCTTATGAACAAAATGAACTTGCATCTAAACCTTGGGAATATAAATTCCTTGGGCAGATTGAAAATTTTTGAAGGCTTGTAAGCCATGTGATTCCTTGTTCATAAGGAGTGAAGTCTCAAGTCCATGCCAGTTTTTTCTACTCTATTCCTTTTTAGGTTTTGTGATTCTTTACTTGGAATATGGCTGCATTATGTGATATAATGCCATCAGATTATCCTTGAAAGAGTTCAGACATAGTGCCTCATCAAAATATTTACTGCCACTCAATTTTCTCCCGAGTGCATTTAAACAAATCAAGGAGTTTGGTAAGAAAAATGAAGGTTGTACAAATTTTTAAATGGCTTGTACATATGTGATTATTTGAAATTAGAGATTTTCATTGAAATTCAATCTAACAAAAAGTTGAATTATTTTTTAAATTATCAATTTATGAAAGTTATTATAAGAAATTAATTGTCAGAACAAATATTATTATTAATAGCAATGTGTTAAACATTGGAAATGTTGAAGACATACTGAATGATGTTGAAGAAATGCCGTATATCTTCGATTAAAAGTTGCTAAATATCTTGCTTCTAATGCACAATAAAATCAAAATTTGACTAATGCCTTAGTGACTAAATAAGCTGACTCTTTTGGGTTAATAAATATGGCTAGTAAAAATTGAATGGTTTTGCTGTATGGACAGGCTACAAGATATTTCATTGAGTTTCAAACATTCCATTTATTCTCATTTCTATAGTTCTTTATTTATCTTTGCTAACACCTTTATTGATTCACTTTCACTGTAAATTTCGATATCAGCTTTTTTTTGTCCTGCAATCGTTTGAGCAAGAACTTAGTTATACTTAGGGATGAAATATACACTTCTACTCATTCTTTAAGATATGTGATAGCAGTATGGACAATAGAACTCTCATAGTAAAGTAAAAAGAGCCCTCAATTAATGATGGTGCCACATATATGCATTGTTCCCATCCTAATTCTTTCTAAGTCTTTGAAACAAAATGTCCTATATATAAAAAAGATTGCTACATACATGTATGGAAATTGACTTTCTTTGGTGGTTTAATTATAATGCTGCTTTATTTCACATGCTTTGGTGATTATTTAGTAATCATGAGCACATTACACTGTTGTAAAGGCACATTGAAATGAACATTATACAGATCTCAAGGGTGAGTATCATACGTCTAGGAAATGAATCCATCATTATGCTGGGATTTATAATACGTTCCTTGAAAATATATTTGGGAAATACAGATCATCGAAGCGAGATTATTAAATGGCTTTACATTTTGTTTCTGAATTCAATGAGATAAAGACATCGAGAGGTCTTATCTACATTTTTTCTGAATATGATTTTTTTATGTTAATAAAAGTGTCAATTGTACAGAAATATAACTTGTTCAATTATAAAAAGTTAGTTTTGCCTTTCAGGTCATTTAGAGAAATGTAAAAGGACAGAGTAGGCTACTGAACTTGCCTATATATGTCTGCATTAAAATTACCAGTGATGTTGCTCATACTTTGAAATAAGAGAACAGAGATTTGGGTATTGGCAAACAAACCTGTCTTCGGATAATTCTTATTTCTTTAAATCATGAATATACATATGTATATTCATGCTCTAAATCAATTACTCCGTGCTTTAAATATATATTTGAATCTTTATGTTTGTACGTTAAATTTTTCATACGTGAAGGGGAAGAAAGTAATCAGGAGCACATTACATTGGTGGTTTTCTTAGCTATGATGAATAATGGAACACGAATTCAGAAAATTCCGAAAAACTTTATTTTTGGTGAATAATTCCGCGATATTCTTGCTGCAGTGATCTATAAAGTAAAATTCAAGCTAGTTTTAAGGTTTTCACTTCCTCTAGCGGTTATTTTCATAATCTATATCAAACAAATGAAGACGTTAAGCGTTTGGTTTACACTGGATGAAGCGCGATCGGTGGAGTGATTCTGCTCAGGTTTATATCTGCTGTCTGTGTTTTTACATTGCTTCTTTAGATTTTTAAGCTCTTTTCAAAATGGATCCAAGTTTGTTAAGGGAGAGAGAATTATTCAAGAAAAGGGCATTGTCAACCCCCACGTAAGTGAAACTAAAAATGACATATCATTAATATCTTCATTAGTATCTTCAACTTGATGAGTTCGAGTTTTACTATAGATGTGGTTTTATATTCATTCATGATTTTCCCCGTTGGTTTCTTAGGGTTGAGAAAAAGAAAAAAGATGAAAATTCGACGCCCAAAGATGACAACGCCAAGAGAAAGATGAAACCTCCCCCAACTCCAGCACCAAAAATGGATGTTGTTGGGTATATTACACTTTAATAAATAAACACAGGAGTGAAATGTATTTTACATCATACTTTCAATCAATATATTTTTTCCTCCCACGGAGTAAATATGAGTTAAAGCTGACACACTTTTTACATGGAAATTAACATTATTAACTCCATTTTAATTATAGTTTGCCTTGCGTGAAATTACCGCTATTATTACTTTTAAAGTTCTTATGACGCATGTTAAGGTCACGCAGTGGGAGATTTTGTTATGGGTTTTTAGAAATCCACGTATTGGCGGATTATAACCGTCATTGCTTGCGGTGCACCTTTTGTGTTTTACTCATTCTATGGTAACAAATAGAAATGCGGACACCACAATCTATCCCAGACGATATGTCAGCGTACAAGAACATCTTGTTATTTTTTGTGTCAGTTACTTTGCAAACTATTCAAGTTAATTTTTTAGCATATTTTTAAAAAGTATTCTCTTTGAAAACAACATGAGTCCCTTCGTGCATATGTTTTGACATTATTGTTGCAATTAATTTTGTGAAGGCAGGCAAAAGGGAAATGTTTTTGTCATGCTTAGAACCAATTTTTGTATCGCTTTTTTGTTCTAAATCTTGATTTTTATAGTATAGGTAGTGAAAATTAAAAGAAAACTCAATCTGCTTTAGTTTATTCTGCTAATCACAACACTTCTTTATTGCGTCCAACTC
>LYUA01002735.1:176930-190976 GCA_002093875.1 Calopteryx splendens
CTTAAAAAGCTGGGGCAATTCCAAGACTACTCGGAGCCTGGTCTGGAGCTAATGGGGCGTCAAGAAGGACGGTGGAGTAAGCGGGGGGAAGTTGAGGAGGGAGGGAGGGAGAAGAATCTACAGCCGTGGTGTGCGGTGTCGACGAAGATGCTCGTGTCAGATAGAGTGTATCAATTGGACGCGCAAAATTGAGGGTCGACAACCTCTTGTTCCGTGGTGCAATGAGGATCGCGACACACGGACCCATAACGTGCGCATTGAGAGGCGAGGGGTAGGAGGAGTTGATGTTCGGGAAGGGTCGGTGTGAGCTTGGAGGAACAGCAGATCTTTTCTAGAATGGATGAACTTTGAAAACTTAAGCGTTCCATGGGACGAAGAAATGCATTACAACATGTTTCATTACACTGTATTATCTTCACTTACTCGCAAGTCACGGTAGGTATGGATGGAGAGGAGGCGGAAGGCGAGGTTTGGGGAGGAATTGGGATTTTTTTAGTGTTGGGGGTGGTGCCACACACGTACTCTGGGCAAATTCCTTCTCCTTGGTTGGCACCCATTCCACATTACTGACTCAAAGGGTTTTAGCAGTTTTGGCATCGCGATCCCAAAGCTTTTCTTCGGCGCTCACGTCGACCAGGGGCCTCAGTGACCGGGGAACTGGTTCGTTCGCACTTACTAACGCCCCCCCCCCCGCCTCGGCTCGAGAGGAGAGTTCGTTGTGGAGTTAGTTGGTTTGGCTTATGATGGAAATTTTATTGACTCTAAATTTTGGCTCCCGAGGAGGCCCATCAACCGTCGCGGACGAATCCCTCCGAAGTTGGCTCCCCGGGTGGCCCCGCTCACTTCGCCCATTGGGAAGAGACGACCCTTGGAGGTGCAACAAGATCTATAGGTGAACCGAACTATTTCCAGGACGTGCTCCAGAGTGAGGTTAACCCATCCACGCTCGCCCCTTTTCCTCGGACATGTCCTCTTTTCAAGAGCGCCCGGGCGGAATTTTCATTATTGTCCGGAAATTTCCGTGAATTGAGAATCTGTGCGTGCGTGTATGGGTATATATGTAGTTACTATTTATGTAATCGTATACATGTATACATGTCACGGAGGTGGAAACGACTCTGGGGGTTTCATTCTGCGGCATCCAGGTTTTTTTTTGCATCCCACGATCGAGAGTTTATACTGCAAAAAAATCAACTCAGCGTTCTTTCTTACAAGTGCCATCCTGATTGTCCTATTTTTTTGTCTTTAACGCCCCCAAAAACCTCGAATATGGAAAAAAAATCATTTTTAGTTCCGTCAGGGGAGTTTTAACATCCAATACCCCCTCCTGGCTACGTCACTGCTTAAGATGACCTTTTTTGTTGACAAAATTTCCTCTTGTTTCTCCTATATTTTTACTACGTTTGTTGTAAATTAGAGGGCATGGTTTTCCAGTAGGTAGAGCACTGAATTTATAACCGGAGGACCCGGGTTCGATTTAAGGTGACGCCTCTTGCCACTTTCAGCTTCACCCAAGCCGTGTGATTCTTCGAGTATCAGATTTTTCTGAGAAATTGGAGATGGCACAGGGAAAGGAGCTAGCCACCCTTATTACCCTGATATGTGATTTTCACACCTCTTTGGGCTTAGTAATGGATGAGCTCTACCCTCACCTATCAAACCGACCTTCGGGTTGATTACTGTGGTTGTATATTAATCCCAATAGATCTAGTAACCTTACTCCAGAGGAATCTCGTCGTGATTCTTGCTATCCGATGAGGCCTCGTGCGCATTTTTGGGTTTCCTTCTTGTTACTACTAAAATACAAGGGCTTCCCCGCGAATTCTCCTCTGTCAACAGACGAGTCTAATTCGTGGCGAAAACTGCGATTGGAAATAACACACGGTTTGCCGAATTCTTTGAAACAAATGGAAAGGCATAAAAAAACTACTGCTCTTCAGTTAATATCACCTCAACGAGCGACGATACTGAATTACACAGAATGGCACCGCCATGTTTCCTGCTTTAACAGATGCGTTCATTAGTCACGTTGCACCCCACTGTTTTATTAAAATTGCCAATTACACCAACAAGGCGATCGAGGGAGAAAATGGGCGTCTCTTGGGCGCCATGATATTAATGAGCTGCTCATCCCCCGCACGGCCAGGGGTATGTAGGGTGTCTAGGTATGCAGTTATTTCGGGATTTGCACGTTTTTTAGGACGCCCTTCGCAGGTGCTTTAAAAAATCGATTTTTTTAAATGACGGAATTAACGAACCATAAATTAACCCACATGTACTTAATAAAAAACATCTCATCCGAAGGCTATTTGGAAACAAAAATTGGATAAGATTTCGTGTAATAAATATGCGTCTGAAATAATATTTTACATACATCGTCAGTGGAAATGACTAAAATCCAATTTTACCCGTCCATTCACTGTCTTAATTTCCCTCAAAATTTGCACGGTACAAAGCCTTTCAAGCCAAAGTGTTAGTGGTTCTGTTATTATTTAGCTTGGGGCTGCTACCATAAATGTCTGCTGTCCGAGCTTGTTAAGATTCGGTTGACCCTTTTGGTGATATTTTTCAATGCTGTTGTGTAGGCGACAGCAAGTTTAGCGAAGGGGCATCTATCTTAAGTATATGTCCGTCTTTGATGGTGCTTCCCATTTACTATTTCTCTCTGAAATAATATGGCAAGAGCAAATATAATGTAAATTTTACCATCATCTTCGTTTTTAAAAGCTGTTACTTAGTGAATATTAATAATTTTACTGGCGGCAGTTAACTTTCGTAGGTTGGCTGATATCTTGATGAATAGCCTTCATATGCACTAAATACAAATTTTCGTTGAATACTTAATTCTTTCGGTTAGAGGAAATGAGAGTTCCATTCCTAAAAATCTATTGTCTTTGTGGTTTCGTATTTAGCTGTGGACCGATTTTACATTGATTTTAGTTCTTCCTTTAACATGTAACCATTACATTCGAGTTTCATTCTTATAATCCACTAGGCAGATGTGAGTTGAAACGATATGAAGTTGAGAGATAGTTTCAATGCCGGAAATTTTTGTACCATGCAAACGAAATTCAAAATTAATACAAGTTAATTAAAATCACAGGATAGGCAACGCCAACTGAAAGAACCTGGATTTTACAAAGTACACTACAGCTTAGGGAGATGTTAAAGATCACATGAAAGCCAATGAGGTAGCGCCACGTCTATTTATTTATTCCAGCCGATGTAGCACTGGAAAAATTTTATTATAGCTGTATTAGGAAAGCAAACTATATTGTCAAACAACTATATCTTGTTTAAATGCCCGTAAGCATTTTTGATACATGATTATTCAGACCACAAATGTTAGCGCATTTCATTAAAATAGTCATAAGTTATTTGTCTTAACGAGTCTTGTCTTATAATATAATATAATTCTAAGTTTGCAACAATTTCGTCTTTCCTGACTATGAGATGTCGATATTTACCTTTAATATAATTCTAAGTTTGCAACAATTTCGTCTTTCATGACTATGAGATGTCGATATTTACTTAACTTTTAATACCGATGCATATATTCTTCCACTAAATATCGCGAATCTTTGTTTCCATATATTCCAAAAAAAAAACATTAACAAACGAGTGAATTTAAAGCTAAAATGTTTTCTATTTTAAAAACTATTAATGGTCCGACGAAAAGTTACCGAATAAATATAATTACAGTCAAATAATAAGACATGGATTTTTAAGAGCTAGGGCTAGACTTTGTCCTTGAGTGTGTAGTTATCGCGAGGAATTTCTAGAAGTAGTTTTCGTATTCAACTTTGCTCGTTGACACAATGCCAAATCAATAAGAGTATCAGGGTAAAATAAAGACCTTGAAAAACTGACCTGGGATGCTTTTACTGGTAGTAGTTATTTGGGGAGGCGACTGAAAGTTGGATTCACCTGCGACATTTGTGATAGGTGGATAATTTGGGTGAAGGTTGGATTTTAGGGAGGACTGGGACGAAAAGAAATCCGGCGTCAACATAAGCATGTTTTTTAACGGGATAAACCAAAATACTGCAAATAAATGTGTAACCAAATGTTCACAACTTTTCTTGCGTGCCGATTTTCATAAAAGTTGCACATCGAAATTCCTAGGCGCAAGCTTTTGCCAATAGCAAAAATCAATGAGGACTATTTTACAATAGCAGAGTGATAGTAACTTAAAAATATCATGCCTTCGATATACAAATATTTGTGCAGCAGTGCTTTCTAAGTAGCCGAGAAATGCCACTTGAGACTTTTCATTTTCTGATATAAGATGTTTTGAA
This sequence comes from Calopteryx splendens, assembly GCA_002093875.1. Lineage (NCBI taxonomy): Eukaryota > Metazoa > Arthropoda > Insecta > Odonata > Calopterygidae > Calopteryx > Calopteryx splendens. Next base: position 181,229 of record LYUA01002735.1, read on the forward strand.
TGTCTTATCTTTGACGAAAATGTATTAGGGTAAAATCAGTTCACAAATCTATTCAAAAAAGTCAGGAGAAAAATTATAACCTCAAGAGTTTTATTCATTTAGGGAGCAACCTAAAGTTCCGCCAGATCAAATAATAGTTGAAATTCATTTAAGCTTTATCTTTGACATCCGGATATTTAGGAATTGGTTTCATTTTGCAATTTTGCAATGATCTTGGCGTCTTCGACCGCGCTCTTACCTTTGGACAAGTGTCGAGGATCTCAAACAGCACGGGCTCACCGTCCACAAGAACTTCGTGCTTGTACCTATTCTCTGGAAAGAAAATGAAAGATAAATATCCTTTTAGCTGATGGGAATGTAAGTGGAGTTGGTTTTTTTATTATTAAGAAGTTATTTGTCTTAACGAGATGACCAAAACTCATAATATAGTTAAATTTAATATTTGATAGTTTTCCGCAGCTGCTGCTGCTCTCGAGTATATTCGCCTTTTTATCTTTTGCGGACCTTTGAAGGAAACGATTGAGATTTTCATATTTTTGGTGATGCGGCTTGCAACTTTTTCGGAAGTTAGAACAGTGACAATCATAAGATGAAGTAAATACCGAAAACTAGCATCCAGTACTGCATAAACCTATGTTCGAAATTCAAGGCTGTAATCTGTAAACTTTATTCTAACTAATAAGTTTACTCAAGGATATCGACTGATGGAATTTCATTACGCAAAATATCATTAAAATTCAGTCGCCAGGTAATTTTCAGCTAGGAGAACTGAAGAATGGACAACTACGCCGTCCTTGACGGGCACGTCAAGAGTCATTTTATATTTCCCATACCTATCTATCGTAGTTTCTATTTCTTTAGATGATTATTTACTTTAATAGGCTTTTGTATAGCTAATAGAATATCTCCTATTTTTGGCCACAGCTCTTGATCGTGACGCTATTCCTGGGAGTATTGGGTGAATTTTTTGTCCATTGATGCCCTATTTTTAGTGAACATGATCGTAATCTCTCGAATTTTATGACAATTTATTCTAAGTATAAGAGCATCAAATGCTTCTGTGTTGTAGAAGAAGTTGATAGAAACCAACCTAGCCTGTGATCACTGGCGATGCTGACCTTGGCTGGTCCTCCGGCAATGGTTTTTTTTCTGTCTCGCTGCCCATGCCGTGTATGCATTTTTCTTTGCCGTTTTCACTTTGGAAAATAAAATTACTTTTTTGCAAAAGTATAAAAAACGTCTCTAGGATAACGACGGGGTCGCACGTTGTCGTTATCTACGCGAAGGATAACATATTCTATCACTGCCCTTCAATTTTCTCTACGCGAAAACCAATATGACGCGAATCCTGGCGCTAACACGAATCATTGAAATTCGTCCGCGAGATCCGTGGTTACTAGCTGTGCCATGTGGGGAATCGCCTTGTGTAGAGCGGTGGCGGTGATGCGGCAAAAAAGATCACGCCCCAGTGCTGCGATTAGTATGTTTAAGCAATGAAGTGCAGAGAAATGGCTAGGAAGCGAACTAATGGGAGTGCCACGAAAGCACCACGAAGCGACAGTTCTAGAGTAAATGTTTAATAGGAAGTATGCTCTTGTTTGAAATATATCTATGGCAAGGCTGTGGTTATTTTTTGCAATGAGGTTAATTACGCGCATTAAGTCCTGATAAGCAGTTGGACACATTTACGAATCAGAAAATAAAGGGGCTTTTGTTGAATGACGTGCCGCTTAAGAAATTAAGGGTGTGGTGTGTTCTTAAAGGAATAAAAAAAACTTTTATCTTTTTTTAATGAAGGTTATTGTTGAATTTATTAGATATTATCATCACAGCTCTTGGCCACACGCATACTACAATCGCTTTTATTTTCTCTTACTTCAGCCATTGAAAGATGGTAGGTATATGAAATTTTTGTGTCAAATTTTATGTAACGATAACTGTTTTGACTGAATTTTGGGCATGTGATGACGCACTTTGAGGTAAATTGTTTTTGGATATCATTGTATACATTTTTATTTTGCTCATTATTTCTCACTGAGACGATATAACAAAGCCGTTGACGTATGACGTCCGTAGATGGCATTATATGGAAATGCATGCATGCAATACTTTGTGGGAAAGAAAAGGGAGGGAAACAAAGAATGGAGATATTTTGAAGATGGGGATCTTGACAAGAAAGACCACCATGGTAAAAATATCGTAGATCGTAAACATTTGAGGCTGGAAAATGCCTTGAAATTGAGGAAGGAAAGGCGAATTAGTGTTTTATTCGAAAAATGGAATTCAATGTATTAAATGTGTTTTGGTCTTCTTTATGCTTCCATGTGGTTAGGATTAAACAATACGCAGGATCGGGATATATTTGATATAATGTCTGCTACTTTTAACTTTTTGAGATGAAATTTAGTTTTATGAATAAAGTTTAGTCATTTTTAGAATTGATGTTTACGAGAACGGATGGCGCTCCAAAATGGAGAGATGTAAATGCTTCCTTCAAGCGGCAAACAAACTTCGTGATTAAAGTGGCCACTTATATATATTCATTCCCCATTTATATTTCCCTCCCCAAAGAACTGACACCCTTATTTCCTCACCTGACTGATGGTCGTACTCCCCGATGTATCTTTTGGTCAGGAATCTCACCGTCAGAGCTATACAGCACCCAGAAGACGAAAAAAATAAATATTAGATTTATGAATGAGGAGAAAAATTCAAGCTATTAATCGAAAAAAATTTGTGTCACAATTTAACTGCAACATTTTCTCTCATTTCGTACCATAATTTTCGATTGAACGAACAATTGACGTACCCATGGCGTAGCTTGTGAAATCAAAGCTTAATGGGAAGTTCTTAAATCTTATACTGAAGCTGAGCTTTTCCTTCCAAAAATAATTAATAAACTATATTTACCATAATTTTGAAGTGAAACGGTATTTTATGATTTGAACACCATTCCACATTCGTTTACTCCAACGTTAGAAGCAGATACTCTCGGAAAGCGTTAGGGAAGTGGTTTCTTCCTGAACAGTAGCGTGGCATTTGGCCAAATGCCACATATTTAACGGAGAATAAAAAGCACACCTACTGGAAGCTCCAAACTATATTTTGAACGAGTTCTACGAAGGAGAAATAACCTTTTAATAACAAGAAATAATCATGTGCGCGTGCTCGTCCATCCGCACTTGAATCGAATTCCATTCCCTAAACCCGTTTCCTTAACGACTAGTATAAACTCCTCTCAGAGTAGTCGCAGCGTGGGTTTCCCAGCTCCATAGAGAGCGCAAGAGAAAACCGAGTGTCTTCGTTAGGTCCAGGGCATTCCTCGGGAGATTCCATCCTGAAGGTCCTAAAAGAAGCGACCTTCTGGGGAACTTTGGCGGGGCATGAAATACCAGAGCGATTACTCGTCGTTTGGAGAGTTGAGACTCCCGGATTGCGATGAGTTATGAAATGAATGGGGAGGCGAAACAGGAAGCGGCGGCACATGTCGCGCAGGGCCTCCGCCTGGGGTTCTCCATAGCCTATGGATGTTGGCGGCGCGCGAGGGTAATTGGGCGAAGGCTCTTAAGGGTTAATTACTCCAGTGCGGGGGAGGTCCTCTGGCGTGGCCTCGCGAGAGTGACGCCGGAGTGATCGCTTTTACAGCGAGTGTTGAGAGGGGCGATGGGGGAGGGGTGGGGAGGAGGGGTGAAGATGGCTTGAGCGGAAGGGACGGAATGAATAAACACGAATATTTTATTTTCTTAAAATGATGGCGTCTGGAATTTCTTTTTCGGCGAAGCTTTTAAAGAGCGTCCGGTATACGGGTGATTTAGAATGGAACATGCAAAGCTGTTAAAATGAGAGTAATTTAAAGGGCCTGGCTTGGAATAATATAAATACTTAATTTATTAGAGGTGAATGGAATGTCGGCTGAACAACGGATCGCAACTGAGGCTGTATTTGAAAAACTGAACAAGGAACAGCTGCCGTGTTTATTCAGCCATTCATATAAATAGACTCCAAATTCTATTAATATAATGCATGACGTTTTAAAAGTCCATTTTTGTAACTTTCTCGATTGGAATAAAAAAACACAGTTTTCTTTTCGTATTTAGCCTGACGTGCTTTGGCACGATCCGAACTTCATCGTGGATTGTTTTTACATAATAGGAATACTTCGCAAAAAATGAATGCACAGTAAAAGAAGCTATTGCCGGACACTCTATAGGTCTTAGTCAGCACAGAAAGACGTGTTAAAATTTGCTATTAAAGACTGCCTTGCATTATGAATTCATTAATTGCGTTTTTAGTTTGTGTGCTTTATCTGCTAATGCGAATCGTGCTAATGGCAGTGACTGTGTAACAACAATAAAATGTTACTACACTGTGGCATGCCAATTTCGATTAAGGCTCCACGAAACTCAGAAAGTTTAACGAAATGTAAAAAATTTTACTGGTACAAGTTTTTTTTTACCGCACATAATTAAGTGCTTTTTCATCTTCGGCACAGTCGTATAGCAGAGTTGTGGGTGTCATTGATCCTCACTAGAGTGGTGTTTCCAATGCATTTACTGTTTCGCGAGTGCTTGGCTTTCCAGTCCAGATTTAGTTCTAGCGAAGTAAGGTTTATTTCCAGCCTCCAATGCAGTGGTGATGATTTATATCCTCTTCAGAGTTCCACAATACATTTGGCGACGATTGTACCTTTATTACTATCACTTCTACAGTTCATAGTGCTATCCTAATCTCTTTGTTTTGGCATATGTCTAGTTTCTTGTATGTTATGTGATGGGTAATGGTGCTAAGAGGAAAGAAAAACATAATGATTTTGGATGCAGTGATAGTCATGATTACCAAAAAAGAGTGGTAAATTGAAAAATTTCATTATGAAAAACAAGGAATGATTTTTTTATTTGTGACGTCCTCTGTCATGTGCCCTCCATTTCTCGGTTGAAATTCTATTTTCTCTGTTAAGGACGATTCACATAACCAAACCTTGCAAAGAAATATTGCGTGAATTTGTTTCCCTTGTTTCATTCCCCTTAAGCTCGAGGCTTTGGGTCTACATTTTACATGGATGCTTGCAAATTTAGATACAAATGACCGCAGTGAGGTGAGAATAAATATCTTTAATCCTCGATGCACAGTTTTATTAAATATTTTTTCCACGCGAATACAACTCGAAGTAGATAACTAGAACACTAAAAATAGATATGTAATTCTAAGATAAATGGAGAATATTTCTCGGAGTGAAATATAAAAATAAAGAAGAACATATATAAGAAATATAAGAATAAAGAAGAAAAATAAAGAAGCAAGAATGCGAACGCAATTCTGGTTTTAGCCATCTAACCAAAAAGTCATGCCCATAAACTTACAATATACTACATCTATTACAGTTGATTTCTCATTTACTTAGGATAAAATGGCACATAACCATTTTGAGCAGAACTGGAAACATTTTTTATGAAATGGTAAGATTTTAAAATTGCATAAAATTGCTTAATGGACCTCACGGACTTTAATTACCATTAGTGGGCGTAGTAGCTATTTCAGTCTCCGTGACAACAAGCCAGAAGAGTCTAACCACCACCTTCCCCGCTCTTCCACAGAGAAATGGTTATGTTAACTGCAACTGGTAGAAGACGTCAACTCAAGTGTAAAATAATCCAGGCAGTTAAAACATAAATGCTGAAAGAATAAACCTACACTATTTCCACTCAAAGCAGAGGTATTTTAAAGTGTACCCTAAGTTATCTTTCATGGTCACTTTTTCTATTTCCTTTTCATTAAAATCCACTGAAATCGCTTCATCTTAACACGACAAGTTTGCTATCAATGATTCTCGAGCGGTAACCTTCTGCTTTCCTAATACACTATAAATAGCTTTCCTATGCTTAAAAATAGGCATAAAACTATTTTCTCGGGTAATAGCTCAAACCCGTGCCCTCCAACGTAAGACTCACACGCTATGTCCGATGTTTGTTTCAGTAGAGGCGGTGGCGAATTATGGCTCTGTTGATGCGAGGATTCTTCCGCACCGCACGTCATCGACAGATCCTTCCGAGTATGCACAGCAGGCTGCTATAGTGTGCGATTTGAGGGGGATGGGGGGGGGGGAGATACATGAGGCGTTTTAACAAACGATTTCACCTCAAGAACGGAGTGCGTAATCGAAGGATGGAGGATCGTCAGCATGTCGTAAATGATGATGTAGGGAAAGAGAGATCGAAACCGAATGAAATCTGGCCAGTCCTTTGGGTTGGCTTCATTTTGAGGCGCTTTATATAGAAGCATTGTCAAAAGAGCGGAATTCAGATTATAATGGCTGTCCTTATAAAATCTGGAACTCTTACAGAGGAGGAAAGAATATACAGAGCCGTTTGCCGCCTTTGTCTCTTGCGGTGGATTAATTAAGACGCTCTCATTTGACACTTGGTCAGAGAACAGAGAAGCTGAAACTCTTCCTCTTTGCGTGCCAATAATTAAGAGCAGTGACGTCCAGGGCACTTACGGATAAGTAACACAAATTAAAATTATACCCAGTAAAATCAACGTAATCGCTAATTACTGTTTGCGAAGAAAGAGAACGAAATGAAATGTTTTCGTATTTTTGTAATCGACCACACCGACGTTTAGCAAAAGATCTAGTTTTCTTTGCATGCCTCGTCGCTTGTTATTTACATACATGCATTTATTTGATTTTAATTAATGTATGATTACCTCTAAAATACAGCGGCTGCTTATATAGAGATGCTTGCTCTAGAAGGGAATCGGAACACGTGATGCCAGTTGCGGTTTTGACTACAGATATTGAAAGGAATATAGACTATGAAAATGCCCCTAATCAAATGGTTTTAATTCATTGGGTGTGATGGATTTCGACTAAAACCACTTACCTAAACTCCTTAGTTATTTTCTAAGTATATTACCCTTCGTATGGTATTCTCCGCAGACAATGTTTTTCCATATTTAACTAAACACAAAACGTACTTCAAAGAAGAACCATTGTAAGAACTCGGCGAGGGCATGGACACTACACAGCAACTGAGAACACCCTTTAAAGGTGCGAAATTCCCTGCAAATAGTGTCACGAGAGGGAGTGAAGTTTCGATTGACGACTGAGAACGCAGGCAAAGGTTAATAGAAGTACCGTGGGAGATGCGAATAGAACAGGCTGCGTAAATAAGAGCACCGGATGGAGAAGCGTGTGTTCGTTGGGGGTAGCCCGAGAACTGAGGCAGGGTTGTCTGTTATCGATCGTACTTTATAGCGTCAAACGCAGACAGAATGGTAGGAGAAGCGGGAGAAGAGCTGTGTGTGACAATAAAAATACTGGATGAATTTATTAAATCAAATAGGTTTGCTGATGGTATTTACTCGGTGAGCTAAGGGATTACAGTTCTTTGCAAATGTTTGGTGTTGAATGGCAGAAAACTGATGACAATCTCATACTTAGATTCCTTCATGTTGTTCCCTCGTGGGGTAGCCAAAGTTAAATAAATCCTCATTTCAAGTAATTTCTTCTTTCTCCGTTTTCGTATCCATGCATTGTTTCATGCAGGCTCTTTTGTTCCTGAGACTCCCAATATCCCTCGTCTCGTGAGCCTCTTCAACTATATTTACCCTCGACTCACTCGGTCTACCCCTTCCTCTCAAACCGTTCACATGTATCTATTTGTTGATTAATCTCTCACCCATTCTCTCAATATGACCAAACCAACAAAGCACACTTATTGTCCGTTGACGGTGCATCCATTTCAGATTCTTTCATTACCCACTCATTCCTCGCCCTTTCCTATTTTTACCACTAACACTCCCAAATTCACCACGTTTAATCGAAATTGATATTTATCTTGGCGCATCTAAGTTTCGCTTCCATAAAAGTGGGAAGGAGTGTGCTTTTATATGCAGCTATTTTTTCTGCCTTAGACAAGAATTATTTTTTTATGTAGTACACATAATATCAATCATCTTTCTTTCGGTATTTGCATTTCTTTTAATGTCTTCATCTTTCCTCCCATCTTTCGTAAAGATAATTTTTCGTAAATTATAAAATTATTCAATTATTTCGCTGTTTACGTTAAACAATATTCCGATGGCCATTATTCACCATCATTCATACGTGATGATATTCTAAAATATACTAAATTAACTCTTTAAGATAAGAAGACATTAAATAGGCTTAATTTTATGGCCAGAACTTTGAACAAAATACACCAATTGCAGGTTTTGTGAACTGAAAATAAGTACTAATCCGAAGATATTTCCGTGTAAACAATTTTCATGAAATTTAGTTTCCTTAAAATATTTTATTTGATCAAAAAGGTGATGAATATTCTTTCGAATGTACATTAAATGCAATATATTTTGCGATTGAAAACAATTTATTTAAAAAAATGCCTGTGCAACGAGCGTTTACGCTCTCTGTGTAAAAAATTGTAACGTATTAAAATAAATTTGAGGCGTTTAACCGAGTCAAGTTTAAAATAATCGTTATGAAAAAATAAACACGCATGAATGCCAATTTAAACAATCCCCTGCTGGCGCTGAAATTCGGATAGTTGAAAAAGATAGTGTTTCATTGTAAATTCCATGACGCCAATGCCCGTGTAAATTAAAAATCTACAAAGTTCATTTTTGAACATCAAAACACGCCGAGTACATTTGATAGGAATTTACACCACGGCGGGGATGTAACTTCGATTTATAATCGACAGTATTTGGATTGACAAAAAAAGTTCAGGATCGGTTCCAATTAATTCTAGCTACCTATAAATTGAAAGTGACGTAATATTTGTTTTTTTCCTCAAAACTAACCTTGGAAAATTTTTATGCTTAACTGACTATTTATCGTATTAATAATATGATAAATATTGAGAATGGTAAGGGTGTTTCCCAATTAGTTTTATCATGGTGTGTGTGTGCGAAAACATAAACGAGGTGTCTATTTGAATTTAAGAATCAATGTTTAGTTTAGAAAATAGTGTCCTTGTTAAAATACGGAAACTAATGACATTTTATAAAAAGATAACCTTGTTTCTCGATTAGCCTTAAAATTTGCAGTGCATACTTGATTAAATATTTTAGGTTATATTTTTTGCTTGTATAATTTAATGCGCCAAATTTTAATTTTATGTTATATTTTTAGCTTAATGTGTAATTGTATATGTACATGTAACGTTAATGTATATGTTTGATTGATTTGACTTCAGTATTCCGTCAGTGGCAACCGTTACAAATTGAAACATGTTCAGTTCGCCTACGGTTACGATGAAGGTAGCACGCGAAGACCAATACGCTGCAATGAAATTTTGCTTTTGCTCGAAAAAAATCGTCATCCGAGGCCCATGTAATGCTACAGGAGGCTTATGGAGAGTCTGTTCTTCCCTTATACAGCGCAGTTAATAGATGGCCTAAATGTTTAAAGAACCGATGCTGCCATCGTGGGAGAATGTTATCGAATGATTTAAAGAGCACTATCAGAAATATTGAAAATTTCATTGGGCGCAAACCACACGTTGGCAACAGAAAAATTGCAGATGAAACAGATGCTTGTGAGATGAGGTGGCTTCCGAGACTGCTCATAACCGAAAAAACAGGACGTTCGCGTGCAGGTTTGTTTGCAGTTGAAGTTGATGTTATTAGGAATTTCTTTCGAAGGTTATCACTGCGGATGAAACAGCTGATGCTATATCATTTTGATCCTGAGAACAAACAGCAGAGCTCTGAGTGGATATGTCCAACCCCCCCCCCTAAAAAAAAT